>CAMRHE010001203.1:0-175100 GCA_947044405.1 Leptodactylus fallax | reverse complement strand
AATAATACTGCCAAAGAGTGCTAATGTAATACTGTCATATACCATGCAAATAATACTGCCAAACAGTGCTAATGTAATACTGTCATATACCATACAAATAATAATGCCAAACAGTGCTAATGTAATACTGTCATATACAATACAAATAATACTGCCACACAGTGCTAATGTAATACTGTCATATACCATGCAAATAATACTGCCAAACAGTGCTAATGTAATACTGTCATATACCATACAAATAATACTGCCAAACAGTGCTAATGTAATACTGTCATATACCATGCAAATAATACTGCCAAACAGTGCTAATGTAATACTGTCATATACCATACAAATAATACTGCCAAACAGTGCTAATGTAATACTGTCATATACCATGCAAATAATACTGCCACACAGTGCTAATGTAATACTGTCATATACCATGCAAATAATACTGCCAAACAGTGCTAATGTAATACTGTCATATACCATACAAATAATACTGCCAAACAGTGCTAATGTAATACTGTCATATACAATACAAATAATACTGCCACACAGTGCTAATGTAATACTGTCATATACCATACAAATAATACTGCCAAAGAGTGCTAATGTAATACTGTCATATACCATGCAAATAATACTGCCAAACAGTGCTAATGTAATACTGTCATATACCATACAAATAATACTGCCAAACAGTGCTAATGTAATACTGTCATATACAATACAAATAATACTGCCACACAGTGCTAATGTAATACTGTCATATACAATACAAATAATACTGCCAAAGAGTGCTAATGTAATACTGTCATATACCATGCAAATAATACTGCCAAACAGTGCTAATGTAATACTGTCATATACCATACAAATAATACTGCCAAACAGTGCTAATGTAATACTGTCATATACAATACAAATAATACTGCCACACAGTGCTAATGTAATACTGTCATATACCATACAAATAATACTGCCACACAGTGCTAATGTAATACTGTCATATACAATACAAATAATACTGCCAAAGAGTGCTAATG
Source organism: Leptodactylus fallax (assembly GCA_947044405.1). Classification (NCBI taxonomy): domain Eukaryota; kingdom Metazoa; phylum Chordata; class Amphibia; order Anura; family Leptodactylidae; genus Leptodactylus; species Leptodactylus fallax. The sequence continues at coordinate 174,066 of CAMRHE010001203.1, read as the reverse complement.
TAATACTGTCATATACCATGCAAATAATACTGCCAAACAGTGCTAATGTAATACTGTCATATACCATGCAAATAATACTGCCTAACAGTGCTAATGTAATACTGTCATATACAATACAAATAATACTGCCACACAGTGCTAATGTAATACTGTCATATACAATACAAATAATACTGCCAAAAAGTGCTAATGTAATACTGTCATATACCATGCAAATAATACTGCCAAACAGTGCTAATGTAATACTGTCATATACCATACAAATAATACTGCCAAACAGTGCTAATGTAATACTGTCATATACAATACAAATAATACTGCCACACAGTGCTAATGTAATACTGTCATATACAATACAAATAATACTGCCAAAGAGTGCTAATGTAATACTGTCATATACCATGCAAATAATACTGCCAAACAGTGCTAATGTAATACTGTCATATACAATACAAATAATACTGCCAAAGAGTGCTAATGTAATACTGTCATATACCATACAAATAATACTGCCAAAGAGTGCTAATGTAATACTGTCATATACCATGCAAATAATACTGCCACACAGTGCTAATGTAATACTGTCATATACCATGCAAATAATACTGCCAAACAGTGCTAATGTAATACTGCCATATACCATACAAATAATACTGCCAAACAGTGCTAATGTAATAGTGTCATATACAATACAAATAATACTGCCAAAGAGTGCTAATGTAATACTGTCATATACCATGCAAATAATACTGCCAAACAGTGCTAATGTAATACTGTCATATACAATACAAATAATACTGCCACACAGTGCTAATGTAATACTGTCATATACAATACAAATAATACTGCCAAAGAGTGCTAATGTAATACTGTCATATACCATGCAAATAATACTGCCAAACAGTGCTAATATAATACTGTCATATACCATACAAATAATACTGCCAAACAGTGCTAATGTAATACTGTCATATACAATACAAATAATACTGCCACACAGTGCTAATGTAATACTGTCATATACAATACAAATAATACTGCCAAAGAGTGCTACTGTAATACTGTCATATACCATGCAAATAATACTGCCAAAGAGTACTAATGTAATACTGTCATATACCATGCAAATAATACTGCCAAACAGTGCTAATGTAATATTGTCATATACAATACAAATAATACTGCCAAATAGTGCTAACGTAATACTGTCATATACAATACAAATAATACTGCCAAATAGTGCTAACGTAATACTGTCATATACCATACAAATAATACTGCCAAATAGTGCTAATGTAATACTGTCATATACCATGCAAATAATACTGCCAAACAGTGCTAATGTAATACTGTCATATACCATGCAAATAATACTGCCAAACAGTGCTAATGTAATACTGTCATATACAATACAAATAATACTGCCAAACAGTGCTAATGTAATACTGTCATATACAATACAAATAATACTGCCACACAGTGCTAATGTAATACTGTCATATACAATACAAATAATACTGCCAAAGAATGCTAATGTAATACTGTCATATACCATGCAAATAATACTGCCAAACAGTGCTAATGTAATACTGTCATATACAATACAAATAATACTGCCAAAGAGTGCTAATGTAATACTGTCATATACCATACAAATAATACTGCCAAACAGTGCTAATGTAATACTGTCATATACAATACAAATAATACTGCCACACAGTGCTAATGTAATACTGTCATATACCATACAAATAATACTGCCAAAGAGTGCTAATGTAATACTGTCATATACCATGCAAATAATACTGCCAAACAGTGCTAATGTAATACTGTCATATACAATACAAATAATACTGCCAAAGAGTGCTAATGTAATACTGTCATATACCATGCAAATAATACTGCCAAACAGTGCTAATGTAATACTGTCATATACAATACAAATAATACTGCCAAAGAGTGCTAATGTAATACTGTCATATACCATGCAAATAATACTGCCAAACAGTGCTAATGTAATACTGTCATATACCATACAAATAATAATGCCAAACAGTGCTAATGTAATACTGTCATATACAATACAAATAATACTGCCACACAGTGCTAATGTAATACTGTCATATACAATACAAATAATACTGCCAAAGAGTGCTAATGTAATACTGTCATATACCATGCAAATAATACTGCCAAACAGTGCTAATGTAATACTGTCATATACCATACAAATAATACTGCCAAACAGTGCTAATGTAATACTGTCATATACCATGCAAATAATACTGCCAAACAGTGCTAATGTAATACTGTCATATACCATACAAATAATACTGCCAAACAGTGCTAATGTAATACTGTCATATACCATGCAAATAATACTGCCACACAGTGCTAATGTAATACTGTCATATACCATGCAAATAATACTGCCAAACAGTGCTAATGTAATACTGTCATATACCATACAAATAATACTGCCAAACAGTGCTAATGTAATACTGTCATATACAATACAAATAATACTGCCACACAGTGCTAATGTAATACTGTCATATACCATACAAATAATACTGCCAAAGAGTGCTAATGTAGTACTGTCATATACCATGCAAATAATACTGCCAAACAGTGCTAATGTAATACTGTCATATACCATACAAATAATACTGCCAAACAGTGCTAATGTAATACTGTCATATACAATACAAATAATACTGCCACACAGTGCTAATGTAATACTGTCATATACCATGCAAATAATACTGCCACACAGTGCTAATGTAATACTGTCATATACAATACAAATAATACTGCCACACAGTGCTAATGCAATACTGTCATATACCATACAAATAATACTGCCACACAGTGCTAATGTAATACTGTCATATACAATACAAATAATACTGCCAAAGAGTGCTAATGTAATACTGTCATATGCCATGCAAATAATACTGCCAAACAGTGCTAATGTAATACTGTCATATACCATGCAAATAATACTGCCAAACAGTGCTAATGTAATACTGTCATATACAATACAAATAATACTGCCACACAGTGCTAATGTAATACTGTCATATACAATACAAATAATACTGCCAAAGAGTGCTAATGTAATACTTTCATATACCATGCAAATAATACTGCCAAACAGTGCTAATGTAATACTGTCATATACCATACAAATAATACTGCCAAACAGTGCTAATGTAATACTGTCATATACAATACAAATCATACTGCCACACAGTGCTAATGTAATACTGTCATATACAATACAAATAATACTGCCAAAGAGTGCTAATGTAATACTGTCATATACCATGCAAATAATACTGCCAAACAGTGCTAATGTAATACTGTCATATACCATGCAAATAATACTGCCAAACAGTGCTAATGTAATACTGTCATATACAATACAAATAATACTGCCAAACAGTGCTAATGTAATACTGTCATATACAATACAAATAATACTGCCACACAGTGCTAATGTAATACTGTCATATACAATACAAATAATACTGCCAAAGAGTGCTAATGTAATACTGTCATATACCATGCAAATAATACTGCCAAACAGTGCTAATGTAATACTGTCATATACAATACAAATAATACTGCCAAAGAGTGCTAATGTAATACTGTCATATACCATACAAATAATACTGCCAAACAGTGCTAATGTAATACTGTCATATACAATACAAATAATACTGCCACACAGTGCTAATGTAATACTGTCATATACCATACAAATAATACTGCCAAAGAGTGCTAATGTAATACTGTCATATACCATGCAAATAATACTGCCAAACAGTGCTAATGTAATACTGTCATATACAATACAAATAATACTGCCAAAGAGTGCTAATGTAATACTGTCATATACCATGCAAATAATACTGCCAAACAGTGCTAATGTAATACTGTCATATACAATACAAATAATACTGCCAAAGAGTGCTAATGTAATACTGTCATATACCATGCAAATAATACTGCCAAACAGTGCTAATGTAATACTGTCATATACCATACAAATAATAATGCCAAACAGTGCTAATGTAATACTGTCATATACAATACAAATAATACTGGCACACAGTGCTAATGTAATACTGTCATATACAATACAAATAATACTGCCAAAGAGTGCTAATGTAATACTGACATATACCATGCAAATAATACTGCCAAACAGTGCTAATGTAATACTGTCATATACCATACAAATAATACTGCCAAACAGTGCTAATGTAATACTGTCATATACCATGCAAATAATACTGCCAAACAGTGCTAATGTAATACTGTCATATACCATACAAATAATACTGCCAAACAGTGCTAATGTAATACTGTCATATACCATGCAAATAATACTGCCACACAGTGCTAATGTAATACTGTCATATACCATGCAAATAATACTGCCAAACAGTGCTAATGTAATACTGTCATATACCATACAAATAATACTGCCAAACAGTGCTAATGTAATACTGTCATATACAATACAAATAATACTGCCAAACAGTGCTAATGTAATACTGTCATATACAATACAAATAATACTGCCAAAGAGTGCTAATGTAATACTGTCATATACCATACAAATAATACTGCCAAAGAGTGCTAATGTAATACTGTCATATACCATGCAAATAATACTGCCAAACAGTGCTAATGTAATACTGTCATATACCATACAAATAATACTGCCAAAGAGTGCTAATGTAATACTGTCATATACCATGCAAATAATACTGCCAAACAGTGCTAATGTAATACTGTCATATACCATACAAATAATACTGCCAAACAGTGCTAATGTAATACTGTCATATACAATACAAATAATACTGCCACACAGTGCTAATGTAATACTGTCATATACAATACAAATAATACTGCCACACAGTGCTAATGTAATACTGTCATATACAATACAAATAATACTGCCAAAGAGTGCTAATGTAATACTGTCATATACCATGCAAATAATACTGCCAAACAGTGCTAATATAATACTGTCATATACCATACAAATAATACTGCCAAACAGTGCTAATGTAATACTGTCATATACAATACAAATAATACTGCCACACAGTGCTAATGTAATACTGTCATATACAATACAAATAATACTGCCAAAGAGTGCTACTGTAATACTGTCATATACCATGCAAATAATACTGCCAAAGAGTACTAATGTAATACTGTCATATACCATGCAAATAATACTGCCAAACAGTGCTAATGTAATATTGTCATATACAATACAAATAATACTGCCAAATAGTGCTAACGTAATACTGTCATATACAATACAAATAATACTGCCAAATAGTGCTAACGTAATACTGTCATATACCATACAAATAATACTGCCAAATAGTGCTAATGTAATACTGTCATATACCATGCACATAATACTGCCAAACAGTGCTAATGTAATACTGTCATATACCATGCAAATAATACTGCCAAACAGTGCTAATGTAATACTGTCATATACAATACAAATAATACTGCCAAACAGTGCTAATGTAATACTGTCATATACAATACAAATAATACTGCCACACAGTGCTAATGTAATACTGTCATATACAATACAAATAATACTGCCAAAGAATGCTAATGTAATACTGTCATATACCATGCAAATAATACTGCCAAACAGTGCTAATGTAATACTGTCATATACAATACAAATAATACTGCCAAAGAGTGCTAATGTAATACTGTCATATACCATACAAATAATACTGCCAAACAGTGCTAATGTAATACTGTCATATACAATACAAATAATACTGCCACACAGTGCTAATGTAATACTGTCATATACCATACAAATAATACTGCCAAAGAGTGCTAATGTAATACTGTCATATACCATGCAAATAATACTGCCAAACAGTGCTAATGTAATACTGTCATATACAATACAAATAATACTGCCAAAGAGTGCTAATGTAATACTGTCATATACCATGCAAATAATACTGCCAAACAGTGCTAATGTAATACTGTCATATACAATACAAATAATACTGCCAAAGAGTGCTAATGTAATACTGTCATATACCATGCAAATAATACTGCCAAACAGTGCTAATGTAATACTCTCATATACCATACAAATAATAATGCCAAACAGTGCTAATGTAATACTGTCATATACAATACAAATAATACTGCCACACAGTGCTAATGTAATACTGTCATATACAATACAAATAATACTGCCAAAGAGTGCTAATGTAATACTGTCATATACCATGCAAATAATACTGCCAAACAGTGCTAATGTAATACTGTCATATACCATACAAATAATACTGCCAAACAGTGCTAATGTAATACTGTCATATACCATGCAAATAATACTGCCAAACAGTGCTAATGTAATACTGTCATATACCATACAAATAATACTGCCAAACAGTGCTAATGTAATACTGTCATATACCATGCAAATAATACTGCCACACAGTGCTAATGTAATACTGTCATATACCATGCAAATAATACTGCCAAACAGTGCTAATGTAATACTGTCATATACCATACAAATAATACTGCCAAACAGTGCTAATGTAATACTGTCATATACAATACAAATAATACTGCCACACAGTGCTAATGTAATACTGTCATATACCATACAAATAATACTGCCAAAGAGTGCTAATGTAATACTGTCATATACCATGCAAATAATACTGCCAAACAGTGCTAATGTAATACTGTCATATACCATACAAATAATACTGCCAAACAGTGCTAATGTAATACTGTCATATACAATACAAATAATACTGCCACACAGTGCTAATGTAATACTGTCATATACCATGCAAATAATACTGCCACACAGTGCTAATGTAATACTGTCATATACAATACAAATAATACTGCCACACAGTGCTAATGCAATACTGTCATATACCATACAAATAATACTGCCACACAGTGCTAATGTAATACTGTCATATACAATACAAATAATACTGCCAAAGAGTGCTAATGTAATACTGTCATATACCATGCAAATAATACTGCCAAACAGTGCTAATGTAATACTGTCATATACCATGCAAATAATACTGCCAAACAGTGCTAATGTAATACTGTCATATACAATACAAATAATACTGCCACACAGTGCTAATGTAATACTGTCATATACAATACAAATAATACTGCCAAAGAGTGCTAATGTAATACTGTCATATACCATGCAAATAATACTGCCAAACAGTGCTAATGTAATACTGTCATATACCATACAAATAATACTGCCAAACAGTGCTAATGTAATACTGTCATATACAATACAAATAATACTGCCACACAGTGCTAATGTAATACTGTCATATACAATACAAATAATACTGCCAAAGATAGCTAATGTAATACTGTCATATACCATGCAAATAATACTGCCAAACAGTGCTAATGTAATACTGTCATATACCATACAAATAATACTGCCAAACAGTGCTAATGTAATACTGTCATATACAATACAAATAATACTGCCAAACAGTGCTAATGTAATACTGTCATATACAATACAAATAATACTGCCACACAGTGCTAATGTAATACTGTCATATACAATACAAATAATACTGCCAAAGAGTGCTAATGTAATACTGTCATATACCATACAAATAATACTGCCAAACAGTGCTAATGTAATACTGTCATATACAATACAAATAATACTGCCAAAGAGTGCTAATGTAATACTGTCATATACCATACAAATAATACTGCCAAACAGTGCTAATGTAATACTGTCATATACAATACAAATAATACTGCCACACAGTGCTAATGTAATACTGTCATATACCATACAAATAATACTGCCAAAGAATGCTAATGTAATACTGTCATATACCATGCAAATAATACTGCCAAACAGTGCTAATGTAATACTGTCATATACAATACAAATAATACTGCCAAAGAGTGCTAATGTAATACTGTCATATACCATGCAAATAATACTGCCAAACAGTGCTAATGTAATACTGTCATATACAATACAAATAATACTGCCAAAGAGTGCTAATGTAATACTGTCATATACCATGCAAATAATACTGCCACACAGTGCTAATGTAATACTGTCATATACCATGCAAATAATACTGCCAAACAGTGCTAATGTAATACTGTCATATACCATACAAATAATACTGCCAAACAGTGCTAATGTAATACTGTCATATACCATGCAAATAATACTGCCAAACAGTGCTAATGTAATACTGTCATATACCATACAAATAATACTGCCAAACAGTGCTAATGTAATACTGTCATATACCATGCAAATAATACTGCCACACAGTGCTAATGTAATACTGTCATATACCATGCAAATAATACTGCCAAACAGTGCTAATGTAATACTGTCATATACCATACAAATAATACTGCCAAACAGTGCTAATGTAATACTGTCATATACAATACAAATAATACTGCCACACAGTGCTAATGTAATACTGTCATATACCATACAAATAATACTGCCAAAGAGTGCTAATGTAATACTGTCATATACCATGCAAATAATACTGCCAAACAGTGCTAATGTAATACTGTCATATACCATACAAATAATACTGCCAAACAGTGCTAATGTAATACTGTCATATACAATACAAATAATACTGCCACACAGTGCTAATGTAATACTGTCATATACAATACAAATAATACTGCCAAAGAGTGCTAATGTAATACTGTCATATACCATGCAAATAATACTGCCAAACAGTGCTAATGTAATACTTTCATATACCATACAAATAATACTGCCAAACAGTGCTAATGTAATACTGTCATATACAATACAAATAATACTGCCACACAGTGCTAATGTAATACTGTCATATACAATACAAATAATACTGCCACACAGTGCTAATGCAATACTGTCATATACCATACAAATAATACTGCCACACAGTGCTAATGTAATACTGTCATATACAATACAAATAATACTGCCAAAGAGTGCTAATGTAATACTGTCATATACCATGCAAATAATACTGCCAAACAGTGCTAATGTAATACTGTCATATACCATGCAAATAATACTGCCAAACAGTGCTAATGTAATACTGTCATATACAATACAAATAATACTGCCACACAGTGCTAATGTAATACTGTCATATACAATACAAATAATACTGCCAAAGAGTGCTAATGTAATACTGTCATATACCATGCAAATAATACTGCCAAACAGTGCTAATGTAATACTGTCATATACCATACAAATAATACTGCCAAACAGTGCTAATGTAATACTGTCATATACAATACAAATAATACTGCCACACAGTGCTAATGTAATACTGTCATATACAATACAAATAATACTGCCAAAGAGTGCTAATGTAATACTGTCATATACCATGCAAATAATACTGCCAAACAGTGCTAATGTAATACTGTCATATACAATACAAATAATACTGCCAAAGAGTGCTAATGTAATACTGTCATATACCATGCAAATAATACTGCCAAACAGTGCTAATGTAATACTGTCATATACCATACAAATAATACTGCCAAAGAGTGCTAATGTAATACTGTCATATACCATGCAAATAATACTGCCAAAGAGTGCTAATGTAATACTGTCATATACCATGCAAATAATACTGCCAAACAGTGCTAATATAATACTGTCATATACCATACAAATAATACTGCCAAACAGTGCTAATGTAATACTGTCATATACAATACAAATAATACTGCCACACAGTGCTAATGTAATACTGTCATATACAATACAAATAATACTGCCAAAGAGTGCTAATGTAATACTGTCATATACCATGCAAATAATACTGCCAAAGAGTGCTAATGTAATACTGTCATATACCATGCAAATAATACTGCCAAACAGTGCTAATGTAATATTGTCATATACAATACAAATAATACTGCCAAATAGTGCTAACGTAATACTGTCATATACAATACAAATAATACTGCCAAATAGTGCTAACGTAATACTGTCATATACCATACAAATAATACTGCCAAATAGTGCTAATGTAATACTGTCATATACCATGCAAATAATACTGCCAAACAGTGCTAATGTAATACTGTCATATACCATGCAAATAATACTGCCAAACAGTGCTAATGTAATACTGTCATATACAATACAAATAATACTGCCAAACAGTGCTAATGTAATACTGTCATATACAATACAAATAATACTGCCACACAGTGCTAATGTAATACTGTCATATACAATACAAATAATACTGCCAAAGAGTGCTAATGTAATACTGTCATATACCATGCAAATAATACTGCCAAACAGTGCTAATGTAATACTGTCATATACAATACAAATAATACTGCCAAACAGTGCTAATGTAATACTGTCATATACCATACAAATAATACTGCCAAATAGTGTTAATGTAATACTGTCATATACAATACAAATAATACTGCCAAATAGTGCTAATGTAATACTGTCATATACCATAAAAATAATACTGCCAAATATTGCTAACGTAATACTGTGATATACCATACAAATAATACTGCCAAATAGTGCTAATGTAATACTGTCTTGTAGAATACAAATAATACTGCCACACACTGATCAAATGATTCCTCCATACGGTGCTCAGATAATACCGTCATATAGTGATAAAATAATAACACCCCACAGTGATAAATATTACCACCAGTCAGTACCCAAACTATATCACCCCATATAGTTCTCAAAATAATAATGTTCAAACTATATCAATATACGGTGTCCAAATAATACAACTATACTGTACTCAAATTATATCACCCCATATAGTGATCAAACACCTCTATAAAATAATCATATAATCCCAACCACCATACAAAGCTCAAATAATACCACCCCAAGTGATCAAATGATTCTACCATAAGTACTCAAATAATACCACCAGTCACAGTACAAATTTTATCACCCCTTTCAGTTACCAAATAAAACAGCCATGGTGTTCAAAGACTACTACTGTATAATGTGCAATTAATGTCACCATAGAGTCCATAAATAATGCTACTATGCACTGTTTAAATTATACCACTATGTAGTGTTCAAATTATACCACCTGTCACTTCCCAAATAATGCTGATATACAGTGCTCAGATAATATCACCATATATTGTTCATTAATACCACTATACAGTTTCCAAATGAAAACCATCATAGAGTACCCAAATTATACCGACATTCAGTGCTCAAATAATAGCACTATAGAGTGTTCAAATATTACCACCATATAATCAACTAATGCCACCATATATAATGCTACTATGAACTGTTCAAATTAAATTATACTGCCATATAGTGTTCAAATAATACCACCACAGAGTCCCAATACTGCTACTATACAATGCTCAAAGCTACAACTACAGAGCTCCAATAATACCACCTTAGAGTCCGTGGAGTAAGACAACCAAAATCAGGACAATGGAAATAACGGCAGTGCCGGAATCATCATAAAATGACACCAATGGTTCCCAAAAGACTAAATCCCAAATTATACCAGCATAACAAGATAATATGTTGTGAGCACTGTATGGCGGCATTATTTGAGAACTATATGGGGTGATATAATTTGAGCACTGTATGACGGTATTATTTGAGAACTATATGGGTTGATTTGAGCACTGTATGACGGTATTATTTGAGAACTATATGGGGTGATATAATTTGAGCAGTGTATGGCGGTATTATTTGAGAACTATATGGGGTGATATAATTTGAGCAGTGTATGGTGGTATTATTTGAGAACTATATGGGGTGATATAATTTGAGCAGTGTATGGTGGTATTATTTGGGACTGTATGTTGGTATATTAATAGGATCACAGGAGAGGGTAGACTTGAAGCTTCCGGACCCCTTAGGGCCCCCACGTGCCGTTTACATGAGTAGTGTGTTGCGGGGCCCAGAGGCTTCAGGTTTCCCCTCTGCTGTGATCCTGTTATTCTATAATGACCGGTTTTCCTTGGGCTCTGGCTCAGTTGCGCGGAGTCTCCGGTGAGATGACCTGATCGCCGCCCGCCATACTCTGCACAGTCGGAACCTCAATTAGGAAATCCATTTTTTAGTAGGAGGTTGAGCGCAGCTCCCGGCCGGGCTATTAAGACGCTTATTGTAGAGTTCAGTAAGGAGGGGGGAGGGGTAATAAGTGTCTTCTGCTCTCATCTTCAGCCGCTCCTTTATTAAACATTCAGCAGCCATTCCTTCCTTCCTTCCGCTGCTGCACCCGGGGGCCAGAGATGGCGGTGACCAAACGTCTTATCTGTATATGAGGACACTTGCTGGGGCTCTGCCTACACTACAGACCATTGATCAATGGTGCTAAGACAATCATGTGACCTCGCTGTTAGGAGTTCTTGGGGCAGTGGTTATGTGAGGACACAAACATGGAGAACAGCCCAGACCGACCACCAGTACACAGGATGGTTTGATCCACCGACAAGCACGAGCAGCTCCTGCAGTTTCCAATGTCCACCATCCAGACACAGGGGGCGCCTTCATCTGCAGTGTTGTCGTGAACAATAACCCCGCACTGTACAGACTGGATCAGTATCCTCTATAGTGATAGATCTGGGATCTGCTAGAGATCTGATGATGGTTGGGGTGGAGTATGGAGACCTCGTGGTGAGCGCTTCAATCCTGTCTGTACTGTGGAGCGACACACTGCCCCCTGCTTGTGTGATTATGTGGGGGCCATCACATAGGACAGACGGTCACCCCTAGTAGTGATACGAGGACACGAACAGCTCAGTGATATGTACAGGACATCCTGACAGTGTATACCTCCATATCTCATCTTGTATCCAGACTACAGGCCCAGCTGTAACATCTGTGGTAAATGTACTGCAGGATACCATACAGAACCTGTATACCTCCATGTCCTGCCGTATCTCATCTTGTATCCAGACTACAGGCCCAGCTGTAACATCTGTGGTAAATGTACTGCAGGATACCATACAGAACCTGTATACCTCCATGTCCTGCCGTATCTCATCTTGTATCCAGACTACAGGCCCAGCTGTAACATCTGTGGTAAATGTACTGCAGGATACCATACAGAACCTGTATACCTCCATGTCCTGCCGTATCTCATCTTGTATCCAGACTACAGGCCCAGCTGTAACATCTGTGGTAAATGTACTGCAGGATACCATACAGAACCTGTATACCTCCATGTCCTGCCGTATCTCATCTTGTATCCAGGCTACAGGCCCAGCTGTAACATCTGTGGTAAATGTACTGCAGGATACCATACAGAACCTGTATACCTCCATGTCCTGCCGTATCTCATCTTGTATCCAGGCTACAGGCCCGGCTGTAACATCTGTGGTAAATGTACTGCAGGATACCATACAGAGCCTGTATACCTCCATGTCCTGCCGTATCTCATCTTGTATCCAGGCTACAGGCCCGGCTGTAACATCTGTGGTAAATGTACTGCAGGATACCATACAGAGCCTGTATACCTCCATGTCCTGCCGTATCTCATCTTGTATCCAGGCTACAGGCCCAGCTGTAACATCTGTGGTAAATGTACTGCAGGATACCATACAGAGCCTGTATACCTCCATGTCCTGCCGTATCTCATCTTGTATCCAGACTACAGGCCCAGCTGTAACATCTGTGGTAAATGTACTGCAGGATACCATACAGAGCCTGTATACCTCCATGTCCTGCCGTATCTCATCTTGTATCCAGGCTACAGGCCCAGCTGTAACATCTGTGGTAAATGTACTGCAGGATACCATACAGAACCTGTATACCTCCATGTCCTGCCGTATCTCATCTTGTATCCAGGCTACAGGCCCAGCTGTAACATCTGTGGTAAATGTACTGCAGGATACCATACAGAGCCTGTATACCTCCATGTCCTGCCGTATCTCATCTTGTATCCAGGCTACAGGCCCAGCTGTAACATCTGTGGTAAATGTACTGCAGGATACCATACAGAACCTGTATACCTCCATGTCCTGCCGTATCTCATCTTGTATCCAGGCTACAGGCCCAGCTGTAACATCTGTGGTAAATGTACTGCAGGATACCATACAGAACCTGTATACCTCCATGTCCTGCCGTATCTCATCTTGTATCCAGGCTACAGGCCCAGCTGTAACATCTGTGGTAAATGTACTGCAGGATACCATACAGAACCTGTATACCTCCATGTCCTGCCGTATCTCATCTTGTATCCAGACTACAGGCCCGGCTGTAACATCTGTGGTAAATGTACTGCAGGATACCATACAGAACCTGTATACCTCCATGTCCTGCCGTATCTCATCTTGTATCCAGACTACAGGCCCAGCTGTAACATCTGTGGTAAATGTACTGCAGGATACCATACAGAACCTGTATACCTCCATGTCCTGCCGTATCTCATCTTGTATCCAGACTACAGGCCCAGCTGTAACATCTGTGGTAAATGTACTGCAGGATACCATACAGAGCCTGTATACCTCCATGTCCTGCCGTATCTCATCTTGTATCCAGACTACAGGCCCAGCTGTAACATCTGTGGTAAATGTACTGCAGGATACCATACAGAACCTGTATACCTCCATGTCCTGCCGTATCTCATCTTGTATCCAGGCTACAGGCCCAGCTGTAACATCTGTGGTAAATGTACTGCAGGATACCATACAGAACCTGTATACCTCCATGTCCTGCCGTATCTCATCTTGTATCCAGACTACAGGTCCAGCTGTAACATCTGTGGTAAATGTACTGCAGGATACCATACAGAACCTGTATACCTCCATGTCCTGCCGTATCTCATCTTGTATCCAGGCTACAGGCCCAGCTGTAACATCTGTGGTAAATGTACTGCAGGATACCATACAGAACCTGTATACCTCCATGTCCTGCCGTATCTCATCTTGTATCCAGGCTACAGGCCCAGCTGTAACATCTGTGGTAAATGTACTGCAGGATACCATACAGAACCTGTATACCTCCATGTCCTGCCGTATCTCATCTTGTATCCAGGCTACAGGCCCAGCTGTAACATCTGTGGTAAATGTACTGCAGGATACCATACAGAGCCTGTATACCTCCATGTCCTGCCGTATCTCATCTTGTATCCAGGCTACAGGCCCAGCTGTAACATCTGTGGTAAATGTACTGCAGGATACCATACAGAACCTGTATACCTCCATGTCCTGCCGTATCTCATCTTGTATCCAGACTACAGGCCCAGCTGTAACATCTGTGGTAAATGTACTGCAGGATACCATACAGAACCTGTATACCTCCATGTCCTGCCGTATCTCATCTTGTATCCAGGCTACAGGCCCAGCTGTAACATCTGTGGTAAATGTACTGCAGGATACCATACAGAGCCTGTATACCTCCATGTCCTGCCGTATCTCATCTTGTATCCAGACTACAGGCCCAGCTGTAACATCTGTGGTAAATGTACTGCAGGATACCATACAGAACCTGTATACCTCCATGTCCTGCCGTATCTCATCTTGTATCCAGACTACAGGCCCGGCTGTAACATCTGTGGTAAATGTACTGCAGGATACCATACAGAACCTGTATACCTCCATGTCCTGCCGTATCTCATCTTGTATCCAGACTACAGGCCCAGCTGTAACATCTGTGGTAAATGTACTGCAGGATACCATACAGAACCTGTATACCTCCATGTCCTGCCGTATCTCATCTTGTATCCAGACTACAGGCCCAGCTGTAACATCTGTGGTAAATGTACTGCAGGATACCATACAGAACCTGTATACCTCCATGTCCTGCCGTATCTCATCTTGTATCCAGACTACAGGCCCAGCTGTAACATCTGTGGTAAATGTACTGCAGGATACCATACAGAACCTGTATACCTCCATGTCCTGCCGTATCTCATCTTGTATCCAGGCTACAGGCCCAGCTGTAACATCTGTGGTAAATGTACTGCAGGATACCATACAGAACCTGTATACCTCCATGTCCTGCCGTATCTCATCTTGTATCCAGGCTACAGGCCCAGCTGTAACATCTGTGGTAAATGTACTGCAGGATACCATACAGAACCTGTATACCTCCATGTCCTGCCGTATCTCATCTTGTATCCAGGCTACAGGCCCAGCTGTAACATCTGTGGTAAATGTACTGCAGGATACCATACAGAACCTGTATACCTCCATGTCCTGCCGTATCTCATCTTGTATCCAGACTACAGGCCCAGCTGTAACATCTGTGGTAAATGTACTGCAGGATACCATACAGAACCTGTATACCTCCATGTCCTGCCGTATCTCATCTTGTATCCAGACTACAGGCCCAGCTGTAACATCTGTGGTAAATGTACTGCAGGATACCATACAGATCCTGTATACCTCCATGTCCTGCCGTATCTCATCTTGTATCCAGACTACAGGCCCAGCTGTAACATCTGTGGTAAATGTACTGCAGGATACCATACAGAACCTGTATACCTCCATGTCCTGCCGTATCTCATCTTGTATCCAGACTACAGGCCCAGCTGTAACATCTGTGGTAAATGTACTGCAGGATACCATACAGAACCTGTATACCTCCATGTCCTGCCGTATCTCATCTTGTATCCAGACTACAGGCCCGGCTGTAACATCTGTGGTAAATGTACTGCAGGATACCATACAGAACCTGTATACCTCCATGTCCTGCCGTATCTCATCTTGTATCCAGACTACAGGCCCGGCTGTAACATCTGTGGTAAATGTACTGCAGGATACCATACAGAACCTGTATACCTCCATGTCCTGCCGTATCTCATCTTGTATCCAGACTACAGGCCCAGCTGTAACATCTGTGGTAAATGTACTGCAGGATACCATACAGAACCTGTATACCTCCATGTCCTGCCGTATCTCATCTTGTATCCAGGCTACAGGCCCAGCTGTAACATCTGTGGTAAATGTACTGCAGGATACCATACAGAACCTGTATACCTCCATGTCCTGCCGTATCTCATCTTGTATCCAGACTACAGGCCCAGCTGTAACATCTGTGGTAAATGTACTGCAGGATACCATACAGAACCTGTATACCTCCATGTCCTGCCGTATCTCATCTTGTATCCAGACTACAGGCCCGGCTGTAACATCTGTGGTAAATGTACTGCAGGATACCATACAGAACCTGTATACCTCCATGTCCTGCCGTATCTCATCTTGTATCCAGACTACAGGCCCAGCTGTAACATCTGTGGTAAATGTACTGCAGGATACCATACAGAACCTGTATACCTCCATGTCCTGCCGTATCTCATCTTGTATCCAGACTACAGGCCCAGCTGTAACATCTGTGGTAAATGTACTGCAGGATACCATACAGAGCCTGTATACCTCCATGTCCTGCCGTATCTCATCTTGTATCCAGACTACAGGCCCAGCTGTAACATCTGTGGTAAATGTACTGCAGGATACCATACAGAACCTGTATACCTCCATGTCCTGCCGTATCTCATCTTGTATCCAGACTACAGGCCCAGCTGTAACATCTGTGGTAAATGTACTGCAGGATACCATACAGAGCCTGTATACCTCCATGTCCTGCCGTATCTCATCTTGTATCCAGGCTACAGGCCCAGCTGTAACATCTGTGGTAAATGTACTGCAGGATACCATACAGAACCTGTATACCTCCATGTCCTGCCGTATCTCATCTTGTATCCAGACTACAGGCCCGGCTGTAACATCTGTGGTAAATGTACTGCAGGATACCATACAGAACCTGTATACCTCCATGTCCTGCCGTATCTCATCTTGTATCCAGACTACAGGCCCAGCTGTAACATCTGTGGTAAATGTACTGCAGGATACCATACAGAACCTGTATACCTCCATGTCCTGCCGTATCTCATCTTGTATCCAGACTACAGGCCCAGCTGTAACATCTGTGGTAAATGTACTGCAGGATACCATACAGAACCTGTATACCTCCATGTCCTGCCGTATCTCATCTTGTATCCAGACTACAGGCCCAGCTGTAACATCTGTGGTAAATGTACTGCAGGATACCATACAGAACCTGTATACCTCCATGTCCTGCCGTATCTCATCTTGTATCCAGACTACAGGCCCAGCTGTAACATCTGTGGTAAATGTACTGCAGGATACCATACAGAACCTGTATACCTCCATGTCCTGCCGTATCTCATCTTGTATCCAGGCTACAGGCCCAGCTGTAACATCTGTGGTAAATGTACTGCAGGATACCATACAGAACCTGTATACCTCCATGTCCTGCCGTATCTCATCTTGTATCCAGGCTACAGGCCCAGCTGTAACATCTGTGGTAAATGTACTGCAGGATACCATACAGATCCTGTATACCTCCATGTCCTGCCGTATCTCATCTTGTATCCAGACTACAGGCCCAGCTGTAACATCTGTGGTAAATGTACTGCAGGATACCATACAGAGCCTGTATACCTCCATGTCCTGCCGTATCTCATCTTGTATCCAGACTACAGGCCCAGCTGTAACATCTGTGGTAAATGTACTGCAGGATACCATACAGAACCTGTATACCTCCATGTCCTGCCGTATCTCATCTTGTATCCAGACTACAGGCCCAGCTGTAACATCTGTGGTAAATGTACTGCAGGATACCATACAGAACCTGTATACCTCCATGTCCTGCCGTATCTCATCTTGTATCCAGACTACAGGCCCAGCTGTAACATCTGTGGTAAATGTACTGCAGGATACCATACAGAACCTGTATACCTCCATGTCCTGCCGTATCTCATCTTGTATCCAGACTACAGGCCCAGCTGTAACATCTGTGGTAAATGTACTGCAGGATACCATACAGAACCTGTATACCTCCATGTCCTGCCGTATCTCATCTTGTATCCAGACTACAGGCCCAGCTGTAACATCTGTGGTAAATGTACTGCAGGATACCATACAGAACCTGTATACCTCCATGTCCTGCCGTATCTCATCTTGTATCCAGACTACAGGCCCAGCTGTAACATCTGTGGTAAATGTACTGCAGGATACCATACAGAACCTGTATACCTCCATGTCCTGCCGTATCTCATCTTGTATCCAGACTACAGGCCCAGCTGTAACATCTGTGGTAAATGTACTGCAGGATACCATACAGAACCTGTATACCTCCATGTCCTGCCGTATCTCATCTTGTATCCAGACTACAGGCCCAGCTGTAACATCTGTGGTAAATGTACTGCAGGATACCATACAGAACCTGTATACCTCCATGTCCTGCCGTATCTCATCTTGTATCCAGACTACAGGCCCAGCTGTAACATCTGTGGTAAATGTACTGCAGGATACCATACAGAACCTGTATACCTCCATGTCCTGCCGTATCTCATCTTGTATCCAGACTACAGGCCCAGCTGTAACATCTGTGGTAAATGTACTGCAGGATACCATACAGAACCTGTATACCTCCATGTCCTGCCGTATCTCATCTTGTATCCAGGCTACAGGCCCAGCTGTAACATCTGTGGTAAATGTACTGCAGGATACCATACAGAACCTGTATACCTCCATGTCCTGCCGTATCTCATCTTGTATCCAGGCTACAGGCCCAGCTGTAACATCTGTGGTAAATGTACTGCAGGATACCATACAGAACCTGTATACCTCCATGTCCTGCCGTATCTCATCTTGTATCCAGACTACAGGCCCAGCTGTAACATCTGTGGTAAATGTACTGCAGGATACCATACAGAACCTGTATACCTCCATGTCCTGCCGTATCTCATCTTGTATCCAGGCTACAGGCCCAGCTGTAACATCTGTGGTAAATGTACTGCAGGATACCATACAGAACCTGTATACCTCCATGTCCTGCCGTATCTCATCTTGTATCCAGGCTACAGGCCCAGCTGTAACATCTGTGGTAAATGTACTGCAGGATACCATACAGAACCTGTATACCTCCATGTCCTGCCGTATCTCATCTTGTATCCAGGCTACAGGCCCAGCTGTAACATCTGTGGTAAATGTACTGCAGGATACCATACAGAGCCTGTATACCTCCATGTCCTGCCGTATCTCATCTTGTATCCAGACTACAGGCCCAGCTGTAACATCTGTGGTAAATGTACTGCAGGATACCATACAGAACCTGTATACCTCCATGTCCTGCCGTATCTCATCTTGTATCCAGACTACAGGCCCAGCTGTAACATCTGTGGTAAATGTACTGCAGGATACCATACAGAACCTGTATACCTCCATGTCCTGCCGTATCTCATCTTGTATCCAGGCTACAGGCCCAGCTGTAACATCTGTGGTAAATGTACTGCAGGATACCATACAGAACCTGTATACCTCCATGTCCTGCCGTATCTCATCTTGTATCCAGACTACAGGCCCGGCTGTAACATCTGTGGTAAATGTACTGCAGGATACCATACAGAACCTGTATACCTCCATGTCCTGCCGTATCTCATCTTGTATCCAGACTACAGGCCCAGCTGTAACATCTGTGGTAAATGTACTGCAGGATACCATACAGAACCTGTATACCTCCATGTCCTGCCGTATCTCATCTTGTATCCAGACTACAGGCCCAGCTGTAACATCTGTGGTAAATGTACTGCAGGATACCATACAGAGCCTGTATACCTCCATGTCCTGCCGTATCTCATCTTGTATCCAGACTACAGGCCCAGCTGTAACATCTGTGGTAAATGTACTGCAGGATACCATACAGAACCTGTATACCTCCATGTCCTGCCGTATCTCATCTTGTATCCAGGCTACAGGCCCAGCTGTAACATCTGTGGTAAATGTACTGCAGGATACCATACAGAACCTGTATACCTCCATGTCCTGCCGTATCTCATCTTGTATCCAGACTACAGGCCCAGCTGTAACATCTGTGGTAAATGTACTGCAGGATACCATACAGAACCTGTATACCTCCATGTCCTGCCGTATCTCATCTTGTATCCAGACTACAGGCCCAGCTGTAACATCTGTGGTAAATGTACTGCAGGATACCATACAGAACCTGTATACCTCCATGTCCTGCCGTATCTCATCTTGTATCCAGGCTACAGGCCCAGCTGTAACATCTGTGGTAAATGTACTGCAGGATACCATACAGAACCTGTATACCTCCATGTCCTGCCGTATCTCATCTTGTATCCAGGCTACAGGCCCAGCTGTAACATCTGTGGTAAATGTACTGCAGGATACCATACAGAACCTGTATACCTCCATGTCCTGCCGTATCTCATCTTGTATCCAGGCTACAGGCCCAGCTGTAACATCTGTGGTAAATGTACTGCAGGATACCATACAGAACCTGTATACCTCCATGTCCTGCCGTATCTCATCTTGTATCCAGACTACAGGCCCAGCTGTAACATCTGTGGTAAATGTACTGCAGGATACCATACAGAACCTGTATACCTCCATGTCCTGCCGTATCTCATCTTGTATCCAGGCTACAGGCCCAGCTGTAACATCTGTGGTAAATGTACTGCAGGATACCATACAGAACCTGTATACCTCCATGTCCTGCCGTATCTCATCTTGTATCCAGGCTACAGGCCCAGCTGTAACATCTGTGGTAAATGTACTGCAGGATACCATACAGAACCTGTATACCTCCATGTCCTGCCGTATCTCATCTTGTATCCAGACTACAGGCCCGGCTGTAACATCTGTGGTAAATGTACTGCAGGATACCATACAGAACCTGTATACCTCCATGTCCTGCCGTATCTCATCTTGTATCCAGACTACAGGCCCAGCTGTAACATCTGTGGTAAATGTACTGCAGGATACCATACAGAACCTGTATACCTCCATGTCCTGCCGTATCTCATCTTGTATCCAGGCTACAGGCCCAGCTGTAACATCTGTGGTAAATGTACTGCAGGATACCATACAGAACCTGTATACCTCCATGTCCTGCCGTATCTCATCTTGTATCCAGGCTACAGGCCCAGCTGTAACATCTGTGGTAAATGTACTGCAGGATACCATACAGAACCTGTATACCTCCATGTCCTGCCGTATCTCATCTTGTATCCAGACTACAGGCCCAGCTGTAACATCTGTGGTAAATGTACTGCAGGATACCATACAGAACCTGTATACCTCCATGTCCTGCCGTATCTCATCTTGTATCCAGACTACAGGCCCAGCTGTAACATCTGTGGTAAATGTACTGCAGGATACCATACAGAACCTGTATACCTCCATGTCCTGCCGTATCTCATCTTGTATCCAGGCTACAGGCCCAGCTGTAACATCTGTGGTAAATGTACTGCAGGATACCATACAGAACCTGTATACCTCCATGTCCTGCCGTATCTCATCTTGTATCCAGACTACAGGCCCGGCTGTAACATCTGTGGTAAATGTACTGCAGGATACCATACAGAACCTGTATACCTCCATGTCCTGCCGTATCTCATCTTGTATCCAGACTACAGGCCCAGCTGTAACATCTGTGGTAAATGTACTGCAGGATACCATACAGAACCTGTATACCTCCATGTCCTGCCGTATCTCATCTTGTATCCAGACTACAGGCCCAGCTGTAACATCTGTGGTAAATGTACTGCAGGATACCATACAGAGCCTGTATACCTCCATGTCCTGCCGTATCTCATCTTGTATCCAGACTACAGGCCCAGCTGTAACATCTGTGGTAAATGTACTGCAGGATACCATACAGAACCTGTATACCTCCATGTCCTGCCGTATCTCATCTTGTATCCAGGCTACAGGCCCAGCTGTAACATCTGTGGTAAATGTACTGCAGGATACCATACAGAACCTGTATACCTCCATGTCCTGCCGTATCTCATCTTGTATCCAGACTACAGGCCCAGCTGTAACATCTGTGGTAAATGTACTGCAGGATACCATACAGAACCTGTATACCTCCATGTCCTGCCGTATCTCATCTTGTATCCAGGCTACAGGCCCAGCTGTAACATCTGTGGTAAATGTACTGCAGGATACCATACAGAACCTGTATACCTCCATGTCCTGCCGTATCTCATCTTGTATCCAGGCTACAGGCCCAGCTGTAACATCTGTGGTAAATGTACTGCAGGATACCATACAGAACCTGTATACCTCCATGTCCTGCCGTATCTCATCTTGTATCCAGACTACAGGCCCAGCTGTAACATCTGTGGTAAATGTACTGCAGGATACCATACAGAACCTGTATACCTCCATGTCCTGCCGTATCTCATCTTGTATCCAGACTACAGGCCCAGCTGTAACATCTGTGGTAAATGTACTGCAGGATACCATACAGAACCTGTATACCTCCATGTCCTGCCGTATCTCATCTTGTATCCAGACTACAGGCCCAGCTGTAACATCTGTGGTAAATGTACTGCAGGATACCATACAGAACCTGTATACCTCCATGTCCTGCCGTATCTCATCTTGTATCCAGACTACAGGCCCAGCTGTAACATCTGTGGTAAATGTACTGCAGGATACCATACAGAACCTGTATACCTCCATGTCCTGCCGTATCTCATCTTGTATCCAGACTACAGGCCCAGCTGTAACATCTGTGGTAAATGTACTGCAGGATACCATACAGAACCTGTATACCTCCATGTCCTGCCGTATCTCATCTTGTATCCAGACTACAGGCCCGGCTGTAACATCTGTGGTAAATGTACTGCAGGATACCATACAGAACCTGTATACCTCCATGTCCTGCCGTATCTCATCTTGTATCCAGGCTACAGGCCCAGCTGTAACATCTGTGGTAAATGTACTGCAGGATACCATACAGAACCTGTATACCTCCATGTCCTGCCGTATCTCATCTTGTATCCAGGCTACAGGCCCAGCTGTAACATCTGTGGTAAATGTACTGCAGGATACCATACAGAACCTGTATACCTCCATGTCCTGCCGTATCTCATCTTGTATCCAGGCTACAGGCCCAGCTGTAACATCTGTGGTAAATGTACTGCAGGATACCATACAGAACCTGTATACCTCCATGTCCTGCCGTATCTCATCTTGTATCCAGACTACAGGCCCAGCTGTAACATCTGTGGTAAATGTACTGCAGGATACCATACAGAACCTGTATACCTCCATGTCCTGCCGTATCTCATCTTGTATCCAGACTACAGGCCCAGCTGTAACATCTGTGGTAAATGTACTGCAGGATACCATACAGAACCTGTATACCTCCATGTCCTGCCGTATCTCATCTTGTATCCAGACTACAGGCCCAGCTGTAACATCTGTGGTAAATGTACTGCAGGATACCATACAGAACCTGTATACCTCCATGTCCTGCCGTATCTCATCTTGTATCCAGACTACAGGCCCAGCTGTAACATCTGTGGTAAATGTACTGCAGGATACCATACAGAACCTGTATACCTCCATGTCCTGCCGTATCTCATCTTGTATCCAGGCTACAGGCCCAGCTGTAACATCTGTGGTAAATGTACTGCAGGATACCATACAGAACCTGTATACCTCCATGTCCTGCCGTATCTCATCTTGTATCCAGACTACAGGCCCGGCTGTAACATCTGTGGTAAATGTACTGCAGGATACCATACAGAACCTGTATACCTCCATGTCCTGCCGTATCTCATCTTGTATCCAGACTACAGGCCCAGCTGTAACATCTGTGGTAAATGTACTGCAGGATACCATACAGAACCTGTATACCTCCATGTCCTGCCGTATCTCATCTTGTATCCAGACTACAGGCCCAGCTGTAACATCTGTGGTAAATGTACTGCAGGATACCATACAGAACCTGTATACCTCCATGTCCTGCCGTATCTCATCTTGTATCCAGACTACAGGCCCAGCTGTAACATCTGTGGTAAATGTACTGCAGGATACCATACAGAACCTGTATACCTCCATGTCCTGCCGTATCTCATCTTGTATCCAGGCTACAGGCCCAGCTGTAACATCTGTGGTAAATGTACTGCAGGATACCATACAGAACCTGTATACCTCCATGTCCTGCCGTATCTCATCTTGTATCCAGACTACAGGCCCAGCTGTAACATCTGTGGTAAATGTACTGCAGGATACCATACAGAACCTGTATACCTCCATGTCCTGCCGTATCTCATCTTGTATCCAGGCTACAGGCCCAGCTGTAACATCTGTGGTAAATGTACTGCAGGATACCATACAGAACCTGTATACCTCCATGTCCTGCCGTATCTCATCTTGTATCCAGACTACAGGCCCAGCTGTAACATCTGTGGTAAATGTACTGCAGGATACCATACAGAACCTGTATACCTCCATGTCCTGCCGTATCTCATCTTGTATCCAGACTACAGGCCCAGCTGTAACATCTGTGGTAAATGTACTGCAGGATACCATACAGAGCCTGTATACCTCCATGTCCTGCCGTATCTCATCTTGTATCCAGGCTACAGGCCCAGCTGTAACATCTGTGGTAAATGTACTGCAGGATACCATACAGAACCTGTATACCTCCATGTCCTGCCGTATCTCATCTTGTATCCAGACTACAGGCCCAGCTGTAACATCTGTGGTAAATGTACTGCAGGATACCATACAGAACCTGTATACCTCCATGTCCTGCCGTATCTCATCTTGTATCCAGACTACAGGCCCAGCTGTAACATCTGTGGTAAATGTACTGCAGGATACCATACAGAACCTGTATACCTCCATGTCCTGCCGTATCTCATCTTGTATCCAGGCTACAGGCCCAGCTGTAACATCTGTGGTAAATGTACTGCAGGATACCATACAGAGCCTGTATACCTCCATGTCCTGCCGTATCTCATCTTGTATCCAGACTACAGGCCCAGCTGTAACATCTGTGGTAAATGTACTGCAGGATACCATACAGAACCTGTATACCTCCATGTCCTGCCGTATCTCATCTTGTATCCAGACTACAGGCCCAGCTGTAACATCTGTGGTAAATGTACTGCAGGATACCATACAGAACCTGTATACCTCCATGTCCTGCCGTATCTCATCTTGTATCCAGGCTACAGGCCCAGCTGTAACATCTGTGGTAAATGTACTGCAGGATACCATACAGAGCCTGTATACCTCCATGTCCTGCCGTATCTCATCTTGTATCCAGGCTACAGGCCCAGCTGTAACATCTGTGGTAAATGTACTGCAGGATACCATACAGAACCTGTATACCTCCATGTCCTGCCGTATCTCATCTTGTATCCAGACTACAGGCCCAGCTGTAACATCTGTGGTAAATGTACTGCAGGATACCATACAGAACCTGTATACCTCCATGTCCTGCCGTATCTCATCTTGTATCCAGACTACAGGCCCAGCTGTAACATCTGTGGTAAATGTACTGCAGGATACCATACAGAACCTGTATACCTCCATGTCCTGCCGTATCTCATCTTGTATCCAGGCTACAGGCCCAGCTGTAACATCTGTGGTAAATGTACTGCAGGATACCATACAGAACCTGTATACCTCCATGTCCTGCCGTATCTCATCTTGTATCCAGACTACAGGCCCGGCTGTAACATCTGTGGTAAATGTACTGCAGGATACCATACAGAACCTGTATACCTCCATGTCCTGCCGTATCTCATCTTGTATCCAGACTACAGGCCCAGCTGTAACATCTGTGGTAAATGTACTGCAGGATACCATACAGAACCTGTATACCTCCATGTCCTGCCGTATCTCATCTTGTATCCAGACTACAGGCCCAGCTGTAACATCTGTGGTAAATGTACTGCAGGATACCATACAGAGCCTGTATACCTCCATGTCCTGCCGTATCTCATCTTGTATCCAGACTACAGGCCCAGCTGTAACATCTGTGGTAAATGTACTGCAGGATACCATACAGAACCTGTATACCTCCATGTCCTGCCGTATCTCATCTTGTATCCAGACTACAGGCCCAGCTGTAACATCTGTGGTAAATGTACTGCAGGATACCATACAGAACCTGTATACCTCCATGTCCTGCCGTATCTCATCTTGTATCCAGACTACAGGCCCAGCTGTAACATCTGTGGTAAATGTACTGCAGGATACCATACAGAACCTGTATACCTCCATGTCCTGCCGTATCTCATCTTGTATCCAGACTACAGGCCCAGCTGTAACATCTGTGGTAAATGTACTGCAGGATACCATACAGAACCTGTATACCTCCATGTCCTGCCGTATCTCATCTTGTATCCAGGCTACAGGCCCAGCTGTAACATCTGTGGTAAATGTACTGCAGGATACCATACAGAACCTGTATACCTCCATGTCCTGCCGTATCTCATCTTGTATCCAGGCTACAGGCCCAGCTGTAACATCTGTGGTAAATGTACTGCAGGATACCATACAGAACCTGTATACCTCCATGTCCTGCCGTATCTCATCTTGTATCCAGACTACAGGCCCAGCTGTAACATCTGTGGTAAATGTACTGCAGGATACCATACAGAACCTGTATACCTCCATGTCCTGCCGTATCTCATCTTGTATCCAGACTACAGGCCCAGCTGTAACATCTGTGGTAAATGTACTGCAGGATACCATACAGAACCTGTATACCTCCATGTCCTGCCGTATCTCATCTTGTATCCAGACTACAGGCCCAGCTGTAACATCTGTGGTAAATGTACTGCAGGATACCATACAGAACCTGTATACCTCCATGTCCTGCCGTATCTCATCTTGTATCCAGACTACAGGCCCAGCTGTAACATCTGTGGTAAATGTACTGCAGGATACCATACAGAACCTGTATACCTCCATGTCCTGCCGTATCTCATCTTGTATCCAGGCTACAGGCCCGGCTGTAACATCTGTGGTAAATGTACTGCAGGATACCATACAGAACCTGTATACCTCCATGTCCTGCCGTATCTCATCTTGTATCCAGACTACAGGCCCAGCTGTAACATCTGTGGTAAATGTACTGCAGGATACCATACAGAACCTGTATACCTCCATGTCCTGCCGTATCTCATCTTGTATCCAGACTACAGGCCCAGCTGTAACATCTGTGGTAAATGTACTGCAGGATACCATACAGAACCTGTATACCTCCATGTCCTGCCGTATCTCATCTTGTATCCAGACTACAGGCCCAGCTGTAACATCTGTGGTAAATGTACTGCAGGATACCATACAGAACCTGTATACCTCCATGTCCTGCCGTATCTCATCTTGTATCCAGACTACAGGCCCAGCTGTAACATCTGTGGTAAATGTACTGCAGGATACCATACAGAACCTGTATACCTCCATGTCCTGCCGTATCTCATCTTGTATCCAGACTACAGGCCCGGCTGTAACATCTGTGGTAAATGTACTGCAGGATACCATACAGAACCTGTATACCTCCATGTCCTGCCGTATCTCATCTTGTATCCAGACTACAGGCCCAGCTGTAACATCTGTGGTAAATGTACTGCAGGATACCATACAGAGCCTGTATACCTCCATGTCCTGCCGTATCTCATCTTGTATCCAGACTACAGGCCCAGCTGTAACATCTGTGGTAAATGTACTGCAGGATACCATACAGAACCTGTATACCTCCATGTCCTGCCGTATCTCATCTTGTATCCAGACTACAGGCCCAGCTGTAACATCTGTGGTAAATGTACTGCAGGATACCATACAGAACCTGTATACCTCCATGTCCTGCCGTATCTCATCTTGTATCCAGACTACAGGCCCAGCTGTAACATCTGTGGTAAATGTACTGCAGGATACCATACAGAACCTGTATACCTCCATGTCCTGCCGTATCTCATCTTGTATCCAGACTACAGGCCCAGCTGTAACATCTGTGGTAAATGTACTGCAGGATACCATACAGAACCTGTATACCTCCATGTCCTGCCGTATCTCATCTTGTATCCAGACTACAGGCCCAGCTGTAACATCTGTGGTAAATGTACTGCAGGATACCATACAGAACCTGTATACCTCCATGTCCTGCCGTATCTCATCTTGTATCCAGACTACAGGCCCAGCTGTAACATCTGTGGTAAATGTACTGCAGGATACCATACAGAACCTGTATACCTCCATGTCCTGCCGTATCTCATCTTGTATCCAGACTACAGGCCCAGCTGTAACATCTGTGGTAAATGTACTGCAGGATACCATACAGAACCTGTATACCTCCATGTCCTGCCGTATCTCATCTTGTATCCAGACTACAGGCCCAGCTGTAACATCTGTGGTAAATGTACTGCAGGATACCATACAGAACCTGTATACCTCCATGTCCTGCCGTATCTCATCTTGTATCCAGACTACAGGCCCAGCTGTAACATCTGTGGTAAATGTACTGCAGGATACCATACAGAACCTGTATACCTCCATGTCCTGCCGTATCTCATCTTGTATCCAGACTACAGGCCCAGCTGTAACATCTGTGGTAAATGTACTGCAGGATACCATACAGAACCTGTATACCTCCATGTCCTGCCGTATCTCATCTTGTATCCAGGCTACAGGCCCAGCTGTAACATCTGTGGTAAATGTACTGCAGGATACCATACAGAACCTGTATACCTCCATGTCCTGCCGTATCTCATCTTGTATCCAGACTACAGGCCCAGCTGTAACATCTGTGGTAAATGTACTGCAGGATACCATACAGAGCCTGTATACCTCCATGTCCTGCCGTATCTCATCTTGTATCCAGACTACAGGCCCAGCTGTAACATCTGTGGTAAATGTACTGCAGGATACCATACAGAACCTGTATACCTCCATGTCCTGCCGTATCTCATCTTGTATCCAGACTACAGGCCCAGCTGTAACATCTGTGGTAAATGTACTGCAGGATACCATACAGAACCTGTATACCTCCATGTCCTGCCGTATCTCATCTTGTATCCAGACTACAGGCCCAGCTGTAACATCTGTGGTAAATGTACTGCAGGATACCATACAGAGCCTGTATACCTCCATGTCCTGCCGTATCTCATCTTGTATCCAGACTACAGGCCCAGCTGTAACATCTGTGGTAAATGTACTGCAGGATACCATACAGAACCTGTATACCTCCATGTCCTGCCGTATCTCATCTTGTATCCAGACTACAGGCCCAGCTGTAACATCTGTGGTAAATGTACTGCAGGATACCATACAGAACCTGTATACCTCCATGTCCTGCCGTATCTCATCTTGTATCCAGGCTACAGGCCCAGCTGTAACATCTGTGGTAAATGTACTGCAGGATACCATACAGAACCTGTATACCTCCATGTCCTGCCGTATCTCATCTTGTATCCAGACTACAGGCCCAGCTGTAACATCTGTGGTAAATGTACTGCAGGATACCATACAGAGCCTGTATACCTCCATGTCCTGCCGTATCTCATCTTGTATCCAGACTACAGGCCCAGCTGTAACATCTGTGGTAAATGTACTGCAGGATACCATACAGAACCTGTATACCTCCATGTCCTGCCGTATCTCATCTTGTATCCAGACTACAGGCCCAGCTGTAACATCTGTGGTAAATGTACTGCAGGATACCATACAGAACCTGTATACCTCCATGTCCTGCCGTATCTCATCTTGTATCCAGACTACAGGCCCAGCTGTAACATCTGTGGTAAATGTACTGCAGGATACCATACAGAACCTGTATACCTCCATGTCCTGCCGTATCTCATCTTGTATCCAGACTACAGGCCCAGCTGTAACATCTGTGGTAAATGTACTGCAGGATACCATACAGAACCTGTATACCTCCATGTCCTGCCGTATCTCATCTTGTATCCAGGCTACAGGCCCAGCTGTAACATCTGTGGTAAATGTACTGCAGGATACCATACAGAACCTGTATACCTCCATGTCCTGCCGTATCTCATCTTGTATCCAGACTACAGGCCCAGCTGTAACATCTGTGGTAAATGTACTGCAGGATACCATACAGAACCTGTATACCTCCATGTCCTGCCGTATCTCATCTTGTATCCAGACTACAGGCCCAGCTGTAACATCTGTGGTAAATGTACTGCAGGATACCATACAGAACCTGTATACCTCCATGTCCTGCCGTATCTCATCTTGTATCCAGACTACAGGCCCGGCTGTAACATCTGTGGTAAATGTACTGCAGGATACCATACAGAACCTGTATACCTCCATGTCCTGCCGTATCTCATCTTGTATCCAGACTACAGGCCCAGCTGTAACATCTGTGGTAAATGTACTGCAGGATACCATACAGAACCTGTATACCTCCATGTCCTGCCGTATCTCATCTTGTATCCAGACTACAGGCCCAGCTGTAACATCTGTGGTAAATGTACTGCAGGATACCATACAGATCCTGTATACCTCCATGTCCTGCCGTATCTCATCTTGTATCCAGACTACAGGCCCAGCTGTAACATCTGTGGTAAATGTACTGCAGGATACCATACAGAACCTGTATACCTCCATGTCCTGCCGTATCTCATCTTGTATCCAGACTACAGGCCCAGCTGTAACATCTGTGGTAAATGTACTGCAGGATACCATACAGAACCTGTATACCTCCATGTCCTGCCGTATCTCATCTTGTATCCAGACTACAGGCCCAGCTGTAACATCTGTGGTAAATGTACTGCAGGATACCATACAGAACCTGTATACCTCCATGTCCTGCCGTATCTCATCTTGTATCCAGACTACAGGCCCAGCTGTAACATCTGTGGTAAATGTACTGCAGGATACCATACAGAACCTGTATACCTCCATGTCCTGCCGTATCTCATCTTGTATCCAGACTACAGGCCCAGCTGTAACATCTGTGGTAAATGTACTGCAGGATACCATACAGAACCTGTATACCTCCATGTCCTGCCGTATCTCATCTTGTATCCAGACTACAGGCCCAGCTGTAACATCTGTGGTAAATGTACTGCAGGATACCATACAGAACCTGTATACCTCCATGTCCTGCCGTATCTCATCTTGTATCCAGGCTACAGGCCCAGCTGTAACATCTGTGGTAAATGTACTGCAGGATACCATACAGAACCTGTATACCTCCATGTCCTGCCGTATCTCATCTTGTATCCAGACTACAGGCCCGGCTGTAACATCTGTGGTAAATGTACTGCAGGATACCATACAGAACCTGTATACCTCCATGTCCTGCCGTATCTCATCTTGTATCCAGGCTACAGGCCCAGCTGTAACATCTGTGGTAAATGTACTGCAGGATACCATACAGAACCTGTATACCTCCATGTCCTGCCGTATCTCATCTTGTATCCAGACTACAGGCCCAGCTGTAACATCTGTGGTAAATGTACTGCAGGATACCATACAGAACCTGTATACCTCCATGTCCTGCCGTATCTCATCTTGTATCCAGACTACAGGCCCAGCTGTAACATCTGTGGTAAATGTACTGCAGGATACCATACAGAACCTGTATACCTCCATGTCCTGCCGTATCTCATCTTGTATCCAGACTACAGGCCCAGCTGTAACATCTGTGGTAAATGTACTGCAGGATACCATACAGAACCTGTATACCTCCATGTCCTGCCGTATCTCATCTTGTATCCAGACTACAGGCCCAGCTGTAACATCTGTGGTAAATGTACTGCAGGATACCATACAGAACCTGTATACCTCCATGTCCTGCCGTATCTCATCTTGTATCCAGACTACAGGCCCAGCTGTAACATCTGTGGTAAATGTACTGCAGGATACCATACAGAACCTGTATACCTCCATGTCCTGCCGTATCTCATCTTGTATCCAGGCTACAGGCCCAGCTGTAACATCTGTGGTAAATGTACTGCAGGATACCATACAGAACCTGTATACCTCCATGTCCTGCCGTATCTCATCTTGTATCCAGACTACAGGCCCAGCTGTAACATCTGTGGTAAATGTACTGCAGGATACCATACAGAACCTGTATACCTCCATGTCCTGCCGTATCTCATCTTGTATCCAGGCTACAGGCCCAGCTGTAACATCTGTGGTAAATGTACTGCAGGATACCATACAGAACCTGTATACCTCCATGTCCTGCCGTATCTCATCTTGTATCCAGACTACAGGCCCAGCTGTAACATCTGTGGTAAATGTACTGCAGGATACCATACAGAACCTGTATACCTCCATGTCCTGCCGTATCTCATCTTGTATCCAGACTACAGGCCCAGCTGTAACATCTGTGGTAAATGTACTGCAGGATACCATACAGAACCTGTATACCTCCATGTCCTGCCGTATCTCATCTTGTATCCAGACTACAGGCCCGGCTGTAACATCTGTGGTAAATGTACTGCAGGATACCATACAGAACCTGTATACCTCCATGTCCTGCCGTATCTCATCTTGTATCCAGACTACAGGCCCGGCTGTAACATCTGTGGTAAATGTACTGCAGGATACCATACAGAACCTGTATACCTCCATGTCCTGCCGTATCTCATCTTGTATCCAGACTACAGGCCCAGCTGTAACATCTGTGGTAAATGTACTGCAGGATACCATACAGAGCCTGTATACCTCCATGTCCTGCCGTATCTCATCTTGTATCCAGACTACAGGCCCAGCTGTAACATCTGTGGTAAATGTACTGCAGGATACCATACAGAACCTGTATACCTCCATGTCCTGCCGTATCTCATCTTGTATCCAGACTACAGGCCCAGCTGTAACATCTGTGGTAAATGTACTGCAGGATACCATACAGAACCTGTATACCTCCATGTCCTGCCGTATCTCATCTTGTATCCAGGCTACAGGCCCGGCTGTAACATCTGTGGTAAATGTACTGCAGGATACCATACAGAACCTGTATACCTCCATGTCCTGCCGTATCTCATCTTGTATCCAGACTACAGGCCCAGCTGTAACATCTGTGGTAAATGTACTGCAGGATACCATACAGAACCTGTATACCTCCATGTCCTGCCGTATCTCATCTTGTATCCAGGCTACAGGCCCAGCTGTAACATCTGTGGTAAATGTACTGCAGGATACCATACAGAACCTGTATACCTCCATGTCCTGCCGTATCTCATCTTGTATCCAGACTACAGGCCCAGCTGTAACATCTGTGGTAAATGTACTGCAGGATACCATACAGAGCCTGTATACCTCCATGTCCTGCCGTATCTCATCTTGTATCCAGACTACAGGCCCAGCTGTAACATCTGTGGTAAATGTACTGCAGGATACCATACAGAACCTGTATACCTCCATGTCCTGCCGTATCTCATCTTGTATCCAGACTACAGGCCCAGCTGTAACATCTGTGGTAAATGTACTGCAGGATACCATACAGAACCTGTATACCTCCATGTCCTGCCGTATCTCATCTTGTATCCAGACTACAGGCCCAGCTGTAACATCTGTGGTAAATGTACTGCAGGATACCATACAGAACCTGTATACCTCCATGTCCTGCCGTATCTCATCTTGTATCCAGGCTACAGGCCCAGCTGTAACATCTGTGGTAAATGTACTGCAGGATACCATACAGAACCTGTATACCTCCATGTCCTGCCGTATCTCATCTTGTATCCAGACTACAGGCCCAGCTGTAACATCTGTGGTAAATGTACTGCAGGATACCATACAGAACCTGTATACCTCCATGTCCTGCCGTATCTCATCTTGTATCCAGACTACAGGCCCAGCTGTAACATCTGTGGTAAATGTACTGCAGGATACCATACAGAACCTGTATACCTCCATGTCCTGCCGTATCTCATCTTGTATCCAGACTACAGGCCCAGCTGTAACATCTGTGGTAAATGTACTGCAGGATACCATACAGAACCTGTATACCTCCATGTCCTGCCGTATCTCATCTTGTATCCAGACTACAGGCCCAGCTGTAACATCTGTGGTAAATGTACTGCAGGATACCATACAGAACCTGTATACCTCCATGTCCTGCCGTATCTCATCTTGTATCCAGACTACAGGCCCAGCTGTAACATCTGTGGTAAATGTACTGCAGGATACCATACAGAACCTGTATACCTCCATGTCCTGCCGTATCTCATCTTGTATCCAGACTACAGGCCCAGCTGTAACATCTGTGGTAAATGTACTGCAGGATACCATACAGAACCTGTATACCTCCATGTCCTGCCGTATCTCATCTTGTATCCAGGCTACAGGCCCAGCTGTAACATCTGTGGTAAATGTACTGCAGGATACCATACAGAACCTGTATACCTCCATGTCCTGCCGTATCTCATCTTGTATCCAGACTACAGGCCCAGCTGTAACATCTGTGGTAAATGTACTGCAGGATACCATACAGAACCTGTATACCTCCATGTCCTGCCGTATCTCATCTTGTATCCAGACTACAGGCCCAGCTGTAACATCTGTGGTAAATGTACTGCAGGATACCATACAGAACCTGTATACCTCCATGTCCTGCCGTATCTCATCTTGTATCCAGACTACAGGCCCAGCTGTAACATCTGTGGTAAATGTACTGCAGGATACCATACAGAACCTGTATACCTCCATGTCCTGCCGTATCTCATCTTGTATCCAGACTACAGGCCCAGCTGTAACATCTGTGGTAAATGTACTGCAGGATACCATACAGAACCTGTATACCTCCATGTCCTGCCGTATCTCATCTTGTATCCAGACTACAGGCCCGGCTGTAACATCTGTGGTAAATGTACTGCAGGATACCATACAGAACCTGTATACCTCCATGTCCTGCCGTATCTCATCTTGTATCCAGACTACAGGCCCAGCTGTAACATCTGTGGTAAATGTACTGCAGGATACCATACAGAACCTGTATACCTCCATGTCCTGCCGTATCTCATCTTGTATCCAGGCTACAGGCCCAGCTGTAACATCTGTGGTAAATGTACTGCAGGATACCATACAGAACCTGTATACCTCCATGTCCTGCCGTATCTCATCTTGTATCCAGACTACAGGCCCAGCTGTAACATCTGTGGTAAATGTACTGCAGGATACCATACAGAACCTGTATACCTCCATGTCCTGCCGTATCTCATCTTGTATCCAGACTACAGGCCCAGCTGTAACATCTGTGGTAAATGTACTGCAGGATACCATACAGAACCTGTATACCTCCATGTCCTGCCGTATCTCATCTTGTATCCAGGCTACAGGCCCAGCTGTAACATCTGTGGTAAATGTACTGCAGGATACCATACAGAGCCTGTATACCTCCATGTCCTGCCGTATCTCATCTTGTATCCAGACTACAGGCCCAGCTGTAACATCTGTGGTAAATGTACTGCAGGATACCATACAGAACCTGTATACCTCCATGTCCTGCCGTATCTCATCTTGTATCCAGGCTACAGGCCCAGCTGTAACATCTGTGGTAAATGTACTGCAGGATACCATACAGAACCTGTATACCTCCATGTCCTGCCGTATCTCATCTTGTATCCAGACTACAGGCCCAGCTGTAACATCTGTGGTAAATGTACTGCAGGATACCATACAGAACCTGTATACCTCCATGTCCTGCCGTATCTCATCTTGTATCCAGACTACAGGCCCAGCTGTAACATCTGTGGTAAATGTACTGCAGGATACCATACAGAACCTGTATACCTCCATGTCCTGCCGTATCTCATCTTGTATCCAGGCTACAGGCCCAGCTGTAACATCTGTGGTAAATGTACTGCAGGATACCATACAGAACCTGTATACCTCCATGTCCTGCCGTATCTCATCTTGTATCCAGACTACAGGCCCAGCTGTAACATCTGTGGTAAATGTACTGCAGGATACCATACAGAACCTGTATACCTCCATGTCCTGCCGTATCTCATCTTGTATCCAGACTACAGGCCCAGCTGTAACATCTGTGGTAAATGTACTGCAGGATACCATACAGAACCTGTATACCTCCATGTCCTGCCGTATCTCATCTTGTATCCAGGCTACAGGCCCAGCTGTAACATCTGTGGTAAATGTACTGCAGGATACCATACAGAACCTGTATACCTCCATGTCCTGCCGTATCTCATCTTGTATCCAGACTACAGGCCCAGCTGTAACATCTGTGGTAAATGTACTGCAGGATACCATACAGAACCTGTATACCTCCATGTCCTGCCGTATCTCATCTTGTATCCAGGCTACAGGCCCAGCTGTAACATCTGTGGTAAATGTACTGCAGGATACCATACAGAACCTGTATACCTCCATGTCCTGCCGTATCTCATCTTGTATCCAGACTACAGGCCCGGCTGTAACATCTGTGGTAAATGTACTGCAGGATACCATACAGAACCTGTATACCTCCATGTCCTGCCGTATCTCATCTTGTATCCAGACTACAGGCCCAGCTGTAACATCTGTGGTAAATGTACTGCAGGATACCATACAGAACCTGTATACCTCCATGTCCTGCCGTATCTCATCTTGTATCCAGACTACAGGCCCAGCTGTAACATCTGTGGTAAATGTACTGCAGGATACCATACAGATCCTGTATACCTCCATGTCCTGCCGTATCTCATCTTGTATCCAGACTACAGGCCCAGCTGTAACATCTGTGGTAAATGTACTGCAGGATACCATACAGAACCTGTATACCTCCATGTCCTGCCGTATCTCATCTTGTATCCAGACTACAGGCCCAGCTGTAACATCTGTGGTAAATGTACTGCAGGATACCATACAGAACCTGTATACCTCCATGTCCTGCCGTATCTCATCTTGTATCCAGACTACAGGCCCAGCTGTAACATCTGTGGTAAATGTACTGCAGGATACCATACAGAACCTGTATACCTCCATGTCCTGCCGTATCTCATCTTGTATCCAGACTACAGGCCCAGCTGTAACATCTGTGGTAAATGTACTGCAGGATACCATACAGAACCTGTATACCTCCATGTCCTGCCGTATCTCATCTTGTATCCAGACTACAGGCCCAGCTGTAACATCTGTGGTAAATGTACTGCAGGATACCATACAGAACCTGTATACCTCCATGTCCTGCCGTATCTCATCTTGTATCCAGACTACAGGCCCAGCTGTAACATCTGTGGTAAATGTACTGCAGGATACCATACAGAACCTGTATACCTCCATGTCCTGCCGTATCTCATCTTGTATCCAGACTACAGGCCCAGCTGTAACATCTGTGGTAAATGTACTGCAGGATACCATACAGATCCTGTATACCTCCATGTCCTGCCGTATCTCATCTTGTATCCAGACTACAGGCCCAGCTGTAACATCTGTGGTAAATGTACTGCAGGATACCATACAGAACCTGTATACCTCCATGTCCTGCCGTATCTCATCTTGTATCCAGACTACAGGCCCAGCTGTAACATCTGTGGTAAATGTACTGCAGGATACCATACAGAACCTGTATACCTCCATGTCCTGCCGTATCTCATCTTGTATCCAGGCTACAGGCCCAGCTGTAACATCTGTGGTAAATGTACTGCAGGATACCATACAGAACCTGTATACCTCCATGTCCTGCCGTATCTCATCTTGTATCCAGACTACAGGCCCAGCTGTAACATCTGTGGTAAATGTACTGCAGGATACCATACAGAACCTGTATACCTCCATGTCCTGCCGTATCTCATCTTGTATCCAGACTACAGGCCCAGCTGTAACATCTGTGGTAAATGTACTGCAGGATACCATACAGAACCTGTATACCTCCATGTCCTGCCGTATCTCATCTTGTATCCAGACTACAGGCCCAGCTGTAACATCTGTGGTAAATGTACTGCAGGATACCATACAGAGCCTGTATACCTCCATGTCCTGCCGTATCTCATCTTGTATCCAGACTACAGGCCCAGCTGTAACATCTGTGGTAAATGTACTGCAGGATACCATACAGAGCCTGTATACCTCCATGTCCTGCCGTATCTCATCTTGTATCCAGACTACAGGCCCGGCTGTAACATCTGTGGTAAATGTACTGCAGGATACCATACAGAACCTGTATACCTCCATGTCCTGCCGTATCTCATCTTGTATCCAGACTACAGGCCCGGCTGTAACATCTGTGGTAAATGTACTGCAGGATA
Organism: Leptodactylus fallax; assembly: GCA_947044405.1. Lineage (NCBI taxonomy): Eukaryota > Metazoa > Chordata > Amphibia > Anura > Leptodactylidae > Leptodactylus > Leptodactylus fallax. The sequence goes on along the minus strand of CAMRHE010001203.1, from coordinate 134,956 downwards.
CCATACAGAACCTGTATACCTCCATGTCCTGCCGTATCTCATCTTGTATCCAGGCTACAGGCCCAGCTGTAACATCTGTGGTAAATGTACTGCAGGATACCATACAGAACCTGTATACCTCCATGTCCTGCCGTATCTCATCTTGTATCCAGACTACAGGCCCAGCTGTAACATCTGTGGTAAATGTACTGCAGGATACCATACAGAACCTGTATACCTCCATGTCCTGCCGTATCTCATCTTGTATCCAGACTACAGGCCCAGCTGTAACATCTGTGGTAAATGTACTGCAGGATACCATACAGAACCTGTATACCTCCATGTCCTGCCGTATCTCATCTTGTATCCAGGCTACAGGCCCGGCTGTAACATCTGTGGTAAATGTACTGCAGGATACCATACAGAACCTGTATACCTCCATGTCCTGCCGTATCTCATCTTGTATCCAGACTACAGGCCCAGCTGTAACATCTGTGGTAAATGTACTGCAGGATACCATACAGAGCCTGTATACCTCCATGTCCTGCCGTATCTCATCTTGTATCCAGACTACAGGCCCAGCTGTAACATCTGTGGTAAATGTACTGCAGGATACCATACAGAACCTGTATACCTCCATGTCCTGCCGTATCTCATCTTGTATCCAGACTACAGGCCCAGCTGTAACATCTGTGGTAAATGTACTGCAGGATACCATACAGAACCTGTATACCTCCATGTCCTGCCGTATCTCATCTTGTATCCAGGCTACAGGCCCGGCTGTAACATCTGTGGTAAATGTACTGCAGGATACCATACAGATCCTGTATACCTCCATGTCCTGCCGTATCTCATCTTGTATCCAGACTACAGGCCCAGCTGTAACATCTGTGGTAAATGTACTGCAGGATACCATACAGATCCTGTATACCTCCATGTCCTGCCGTATCTCATCTTGTATCCAGACTACAGGCCCAGCTGTAACATCTGTGGTAAATGTACTGCAGGATACCATACAGAACCTGTATACCTCCATGTCCTGCCGTATCTCATCTTGTATCCAGACTACAGGCCCAGCTGTAACATCTGTGGTAAATGTACTGCAGGATACCATACAGAACCTGTATACCTCCATGTCCTGCCGTATCTCATCTTGTATCCAGACTACAGGCCCAGCTGTAACATCTGTGGTAAATGTACTGCAGGATACCATACAGAACCTGTATACCTCCATGTCCTGCCGTATCTCATCTTGTATCCAGACTACAGGCCCAGCTGTAACATCTGTGGTAAATGTACTGCAGGATACCATACAGAACCTGTATACCTCCATGTCCTGCCGTATCTCATCTTGTATCCAGACTACAGGCCCAGCTGTAACATCTGTGGTAAATGTACTGCAGGATACCATACAGAACCTGTATACCTCCATGTCCTGCCGTATCTCATCTTGTATCCAGGCTACAGGCCCAGCTGTAACATCTGTGGTAAATGTACTGCAGGATACCATACAGAGCCTGTATACCTCCATGTCCTGCCGTATCTCATCTTGTATCCAGACTACAGGCCCAGCTGTAACATCTGTGGTAAATGTACTGCAGGATACCATACAGAACCTGTATACCTCCATGTCCTGCCGTATCTCATCTTGTATCCAGACTACAGGCCCAGCTGTAACATCTGTGGTAAATGTACTGCAGGATACCATACAGAACCTGTATACCTCCATGTCCTGCCGTATCTCATCTTGTATCCAGACTACAGGCCCAGCTGTAACATCTGTGGTAAATGTACTGCAGGATACCATACAGAACCTGTATACCTCCATGTCCTGCCGTATCTCATCTTGTATCCAGACTACAGGCCCAGCTGTAACATCTGTGGTAAATGTACTGCAGGATACCATACAGAACCTGTATACCTCCATGTCCTGCCGTATCTCATCTTGTATCCAGACTACAGGCCCAGCTGTAACATCTGTGGTAAATGTACTGCAGGATACCATACAGAACCTGTATACCTCCATGTCCTGCCGTATCTCATCTTGTATCCAGGCTACAGGCCCAGCTGTAACATCTGTGGTAAATGTACTGCAGGATACCATACAGAGCCTGTATACCTCCATGTCCTGCCGTATCTCATCTTGTATCCATGTGAACCGAGAGCAAGGCAGGTGGTTTGGACTCCGCAACCAGAAATGAACGCACACGCGGTAGTTCAAGAAAAAAAAATATATTTACTATAAGTTAATAAAGGTTAGTTAAAGGTAAAATGACAGGGCTAAAGACAAGCAAAATATACAATATAGCATGAACAATTTCAAGGCAAATTCTGCAATGGTTTCTACTTTTACTCTGTCCACTTCTGCAGTATGGACACTGAATGAACAATATACTCAAAACTATCCCTAACTGACCCTGACTTCACATTTGGGTGCACCCCCTTTTCCCCAGTGGTCCAGGTGGACCGCTTACAGTCCGTAGAAGCGCACGGTGGGGCCCAAAGTCGGTCCTTTCTTTTATAGTGAAGCGTCCTCTCCTCACGGTTATCAGGATCTTGGGAGAAATGAAGTCCTCTTTAACAGACAGGGAAACCAACTGAATGCAATGTAATCCAACAGCAGATTCCACTCAGCACACTGACAGTCCTGCCGAATCCATACACTGAGCTGGGATGTAAGCCGGGATTTAGCAGGTGCCGTCCAGTACATCAACAGCACTGCGAGTCTCTATCTGTGGTATCCATATACACAGTCACAATGTCAGTCTCACTGATCAGCCACTGAGCACAGTTCCTTTCACGTGGACTCACTAGTCCTGTTGTCTCTTTACACTCTGTTTGTCTCTGGACCAAGATACAGCTTAGCTGTACAGAAAAATCTCCACACCAGTTCAATACAACACTTGCGAAGATGGCTGCTGCTCTCTGTCTCGTCACTTCCTGCTTCTCTGCTCACACTCTGTCTGCAGAACAGGCAGGCTGACATAAAAGGGGGGGGGGTCTCACTCCAGCATCATGTCACAATTACAATGGCTGCTGTCTTAAAGGAACAGAATCACAGAAATCCATTCAACATTAACAGTTTATACAGACAAATGAAGCTTAAGACAACATTGGCTGTCTCTTACATCCAGGCTACAGGCCCGGCTGTAATATCTGTGGTAAATGTACTGCAGGATACCATACAGAACCTGTATACCGCCATGTCCTGCCGTATCTCATCTTGTATCCAGACTACAGGCCCGGCAGTAACATCTGTGGTAAATGTACTGCAGGATACCATACAGAACCTGTATACCTCCATGTCCTGCCGTATCTCATCTTGTATCCAGACTACAGGCCCAGCTGTAACATCTGTGGTAAATGTACTGCAGGATACCATACAGAACCTGTATACCTCCATGTCCTGCCGTATCTCATCTTGTATCCAGACTACAGGCCCGGCTGTAACATCTGTGGTAAATGTACTGCAGGATACCATACAGAATCTGTATACCTCCATGTCCTGCCGTATCTCATCTTGTATCCAGGCTACAGGCCCAGCTGTAACATCTGTGGTAAATGTACTGCAGGATACCATACAGAGCCTGTATACCTCCATGTCCTGCCGTATCTCATCTTGTATCCAGACTGCAGGTACAGCTGTAACATCTGTGGTAAATGTACTGCAGGATACCATACAGAACCTGTATACCTCCATGTCCTGCCGTATCTCATCTTGTATCCAGACTGCAGGTACAGCTGTAACATCTGTGGTAAATGTACTGCAGGATACCATACAGAACCTGTATACCTCCATGTCCTGCCGTATCTCATCTTGTATCCAGACTACAGGCCCGGCTGTAACACCTGTGGTAAATGTACTGCAGGATACCATACAGAGCCTGTATACCTCCATGTCCTGCCGTATCTCATCTTGTATCCAGACTACAGGCCCGGCTGTAACATCTGTGGTAAATGTACTGCAGGATACCATACAGAACCTGTATACCTCCATGTCCTGCCGTATCTCATCTTGTATCCAGACTACAGGCCCAGCTGTAATATCTGTGGTAAATGTACTGCAGGATACCATACAGATCCTGTATACCTCCATGTCCTGCCGTATCTCATCTTGTGTCCAGGCTACAGGCCCAGGTGTAACATCTGTGGTAAATGTACTGCAGGATACCATATAGAACCTGTATACCTCCATGTCCTGCCGTATCTCATCTTGTATCCAGGCTACAGGTCCAGCTGTAACATCTGTGGTAAATGTACTGCAGGATACCATACAGAACCTGTATACCTCCATGTCCTGCCGTATCTCATCTTGTATCCAGACTACAGGCCCGGCTGTAATATCTGTGGTAAATGTACTGCAGGATACCGTACAGAGCCTGTATACCTCCATGTCCTGCCGTATCTCATCTTGTATCCAGACTACAGGTCCAGCTGTAACATCTGTGGTAAATGTACTGCAGGATACCATACAGAACCTGTATACCTCCATGTCCTGCTGTATCTCATCTTGTATCCCGACTACAGGCCCGGCTGTAACATCTGTGGTAAATGTACTGCAGGATACCATACAGAGCCTGTATACCTCCATGTCCTGTCATATCTTATCTTGTATCCAGGCTAGTGTCGCTAACAGGGTCCTAGAGCCTGCCCCCAGTAATCTTCTCCTATGTAATATTGTCATCCATTCCATAGATCTTCATCACATCACGCAGTGTACATATCACCAGGACAATGACCGATTCTGGGGGATGATTAATTTTGTCAATGAGTGTAAACAGCAGAGTGTGGGATGTGTATAGACTGTGAGAAGGGGATCTCCACTTTGGACAGTCCCTTTTTGTGAGAATAATCAGCTGATCCCAAAGTGTCACATTGTTGTGGTCCTAGGAACCTGAAAGCAAGTATTCAATTCTCCACAGCACCCCTACAGGAGACATTTCCCTAATCCCTTACTCAGCCAAAAACAGGAAAGAATCTGAGGCGATACGTGATATGCGAGCCACTATAACATGTGTGAGAGGTTGTCACAGCCCCGCCCCCTGTTACTGACATCACTGATATAATGACATGTGATCAGACATGAGATCCGCACACCTTATACTACAGTACAGCTATTCATCTATTACTACTGACACCCAGCTGTATATATCATGTCTGAGAGGTTGTCACAGCCCCGCCCCCTGTTACTGACATCACTGATATAATATAATGACATGTGATCAGACATGAGATCCGCACACCTTATACTACAGTACAGCTATTCATCTATTACTACTGACACCCAGCTGTATATATCATGTGTGAGAGGTTGTCACAGCCCCGCCCCCTGTTACTGACATCACTGATATAATATAATGACATGTGATCAGACATGAGATCCGCACACCTTATACTACAGTACAGCTATTCATCTATTACTACTGACAACCAGCTGTATATATCATGTCTGAGAGGTTGTCACAGCCCCGCCCCCTGTTACTGACATCACTGATATAATGACATGTGATCAGACATGAGATCCGCACACCTTATACTACAGTACAGCTATTCATCTATTACTACTGACACCCAGCTGTATATAACATGTCTGAGAGGTTGTCACAGCCCCGCCCCCTGTTACTGACATCACTGATATAATGACATGTGATCAGACATGAGATCCGCACACCTTATACTACAGTACAGCTATTCATCTATTACTACTGACAACCAGCTGTATATATCATGTCTGAGAGGTTGTCACAGCCCCGCCCCCTGTTACTGACATCACTGATATAATATAATGACATGTGATCAGACATGAGATCCGCACACCTTATACTACAGTACAGCTATTCATCTATTACTACTGACACCCAGCTGTATATATCATGTGTGAGAGGTTGTCACAGCCCCGCCCCCTGTTACTGACATCACTGATATAATATAATGACATGTGATCAGACATGAGATCCGCACACCTTATACTACAGTACAGCTATTCATCTATTACTACTGACAACCAGCTGTATATATCATGTCTGAGAGGTTGTCACAGCCCCGCCCCCTGTTACTGACATCACTGATATAATGACATGTGATCAGACATGAGATCCGCACCTTATACTACAGTACAGCTATTCATCTATTACTACTGACACCCAGCTGTATATATCATGTCTGAGAGGTTGTCACAGCCCCGCCCCCTGTTACTGACATCACTGATATAATGACATGTGATCAGACATGAGATCCGCACACCTTATACTACAGTACAGCTATTCATCTATTACTACTGACACCCAGCTGTATATATCATGTGTGAGAGGTTGTCACAGCCCCGCCCCTTGTTACTGACATCACTGATATAATATAATGATATGTGATCAGACATGAGATCCGCACACCTTATACTACAGTACAGCTATTCATCTATTACTACTGACACCCAGCTGTATATATCATGTCTGAGAGGTTGTCACAGCCCCGCCCCCTGTTACTGACATCACTGATATAATGACATGTGATCAGACATGAGATCCGCACACCTTATACTACAGTACAGCTATTCATCTATTACTACTGACAACCAGCTGTATATATCATGTGTGAGAGGTTGTCACAGCCCCGCCCCCTGTTACTGACATCACTGATATAATGACATGTGATCAGACATGAGATCCGCACACCTTATACTACAGTACAGCTATTCATCTATTACTACTGACACCCAGCTGTATATATCATGTCTGAGAGGTTGTCACAGCCCCGCCCCCTGTTACTGACATCACTGATATAATGACATGTGATCAGACATGAGATCCGCACACCTTATACTACAGTACAGCTATTCATCTATTACTACTGACACCCAGCTGTATATATCATGTGTGAGAGGTTGTCACAGCCCCGCCCCCTGTTACTGACATCACTGATATAATATAATGACATGTGATCAGACATGAGATCCGCACACCTTATACTACAGTACAGCTATTCATCTATTACTACTGACACCCAGCTGTATATATCATGTCTGAGAGGTTGTCACAGCCCCGCCCCCTGTTACTGACATCACTGATATAATATAATGACATGTGATCAGACATGAGATCCGCACACCTTATACTACAGTACAGCTATTCATCTATTACTACTGACACCCAGCTGTATATATCATGTCTGAGAGGTTGTCACAGCCCCGCCCCCTGTTACTGACATCACTGATATAATGACATGTGATCAGACATGAGATCCGCACACCTTATACTACAGTACAGCTATTCATCTATTACTACTGACACCCAGCTGTATATATCATGTGTGAGAGGTTGTCACAGCCCCGCCCCCTGTTACTGACATCACTGATATAATATAATGACATGTGATCAGACATGAGATCCGCACACCTTATACTACAGTACAGCTATTCATCTATTACTACTGACACCCAGCTGTATATATCATGTCTGAGAGGTTGTCACAGCCCCGCCCCCTGTTACTGACATCACTGATATAATGACATGTGATCAGACATGAGATCCGCACACCTTATACTACAGTACAGCTATTCATCTATTACTACTGACACCCAGCTGTATATATCATGTCTGAGAGGTTGTCACAGCCCCGCCCCCTGTTACTGACATCACTGATATAATGACATGTGATCAGACATGAGATCCGCACACCTTATACTACAGTACAGCTATTCATCTATTACTACTGACACCCAGCTGTATATATCATGTGTGGGAGGTTGTCACAGCCCCGCCCCCTGTTACTGACATCACTGATATAATATAATGACATGTGATCAGACATGAGATCCGCACACCTTATACTACAGTACAGCTATTCATCTATTACTACTGACAACCAGCTGTATATATCATGTGTGAGAGGTTGTCACAGCCCCGCCCCCTGTTACTGACATCACTGATATAATATAATGACATGTGATCAGACATGAGATCCGCACACCTTATACTACAGTACAGCTATTCATCTATTACTACTGACACCCAGCTGTATATATCATGTCTGAGAGGTTGTCACAGCCCCGCCCCCTGTTACTGACATCACTGATATAATATAATGACATGTGATCAGACATGAGATCCGCACACCTTATACTACAGTACAGCTATTCATCTATTACTACTGACACCCAGCTGTATATATCATGTCTGAGAGGTTGTCACAGCCCCGCCTCCTGTTACTGACATCACTGATATAATGACATGTGATCAGACATGAGATCCGCACACCTTATACTACAGTACAGCTATTCATCTATTACTACTGACACCCAGCTGTATATATCATGTGTGAGAGGTTGTCACAGCCCCGCCCCCTGTTACTGACATCACTGATATAATATAATGACATGTGATCAGACATGAGATCCGCACACCTTATACTACAGTACAGCTATTCATCTATTACTACTGACAACCAGCTGTATATATCATGTGTGAGAGGTTGTCACAGCCCCGCCCCCTGTTACTGACATCACTGATATAATATAATGACATGTGATCAGACATGAGATCCGCACACCTTATACTACAGTACAGCTATTCATCTATTACTACTGACACCCAGCTGTATATATCATGTGTGAGAGGTTGTCACAGCCCCGCCCTCTGTTACTGACATCACTGATATAATATAATGACATGTGATCAGACATGAGATCCGCACACCTTATACTACAGTACAGCTATTCATCTATTACTACTGACAACCAGCTGTATATATCATGTCTGAGAGGTTGTCACAGCCCCGCCCTCTGTTACTGACATCACTGATATAATATAATGACATGTGATCAGACATGAGATCCGCACACCTTATACTACAGTACAGCTATTCATCTATTACTACTGACAACCAGCTGTATATATCATGTGTGAGAGGTTGTCACAGCCCCGCCCCCTGTTACTGACATCACTGATATAATGACATGTGATCAGACATGAGATCCGCACCTTATACTACAGTACAGCTATTCATCTATTACTACTGACAACCAGCTGTATATATCATGTGTGAGAGGTTGTCACAGCCCCGCCCCCTGTTACTGACATCACTGATATAATGACATGTGATCAGACATGAGATCCGCACACCTTATACTACAGTACAGCTATATATCTATTACTACTGACAACCAGCTGTATATATCATGTGTGAGAGGTTGTCACAGCCCCGCCCCCTGTTACTGACATCACTGATATAATATAATGACATGTGATCAGACATGAGATCCGCACCTTATACTACAGTACAGCTATTCATCTATTACTACTGACAACCAGCTGTATATATCATGTGTGAGAGGTTGTCACAGCCCCGCCCCCTGTTACTGACATCACTGATATAATGACATGTGATCAGACATGAGATCCGCACACCTTATACTACAGTACAGCTATTCATCTATTACTACTGACACCCAGCTGTATATATCATGTCTGAGAGGTTGTCACAGCCCCGCCCCCTGTTACTGACATCACTGATATAATGACATGTGATCAGACATGAGATCCGCACACCTTATACTACAGTACAGCTATTCATCTATTACTACTGACACCCAGCTGTATATATCATGTCTGAGAGGTTGTCACAGCCCCGCCTCCTGTTACTGACATCACTGATATAATGACATGTGATCAGACATGAGATCCGCACACCTTATACTACAGTACAGCTATTCATCTATTACTACTGACACCCAGCTGTATATATCATGTCTGAGAGGTTGTCACAGATTTGCTGCCACTGCTGGTATATAAGGCGGCCACATCACATCTGGGGCCCCGGCCCATATTTACAGACATTAGGGCCCAGGATCTCGGGGTGACTTCCTCACTGGGCACCAGTATATGGAGATCTTGGTGGGGTCCGGTCTGGTCTTCTCCTAGGTTGGGAGGATTTGATGATCAGGCAGGAGGGAGGGGCGGCGCCACCTCCAGTACAAACCACATAGCAACACTGCCATCTAGTGCAGCACCGGGGAACTGCAAGGGACTCTTAACTACTTCACTGCTGGATGAAACTAATATAATGTCCTTTATCTTATGTTATAATATGAGGTGGGGGAGGGGCAGAGGAGATTATTACATATGCATTATATTAACTACAGTATTTATCTGTGGGGCCACAAGGACAGATATCGCACACGTCTATACGTCTTCCTGGCTCTTACACACATGAGCTATTATTTTGCAGTGAAAAATGGCAAGAAATGCAACAACAACAACAGTGAATAGTGTAAGCCCAATAGCTATAGAGCATTATATATATATACACACACACACACACATATATATATATATATATATATATATATATATAACAGTGCACCTTATAGATAGATACATGGGGCTTATCTTACACACATACACTCATGGCCATAAGTGTGGACACCCCTGAAATATTCCCAGAAATTCAGTATTTCTCCCCGATATTTATTACAATTCCGCAGGTTTTCTTATACTCGGGTTTATTTACTTTGTGTTTATTGGAACAACAGAAAAACAGTGAAAAAAATTCCATAAATAACAGAATTTCAAACAAAACTCCAAAAATGGTCCGGACAATATTCCTGGCACCTTCACCTTAATATTTGGTTGCCGACCCTTTGGAAAAAATCCCTGAACTCAATGTCTTCCTATTCCCATCCACAAACTTCTTACACCTCTCAGGGAGAATTTTGGGCCCCTCTCCTTTTGCTCCAGGTCTCTCATATTTGGGGGCCCCTATTCTTGTGCTCCAGGTCTCTCCTATTTGGGGGCCCCTATTCTTGTGCTCCAGGTCTCTCCTATTTGGGGGCCCCTCTCCTTTTGCTCCAGGTCTCTCATATTTGGGGGCCCCTATTCTTGTGCTCCAGGTCTCTCCTATTTGGGGGCCCCTCTCCTTTTGCTCCAGGTCTCTCATATTTGGGGGCCCCTATTCTTGTGCTCCAGGTCTCTCCTATTTGGGGGCCCCTCTCCTTTTGCTCCAGGTCTCTCATATTTGGGGGCCCCTATTCTTGTGCTCCAGGTCTCTCCTATTTGGGGGCCCCTCTCCTTTTGCTCCAGGTCTCTCCTATTTGGGGGCCCCTCTCCTTTTGCTCCAGGTCTCTCATATTTGGGGGCCCCTATTCTTGTGCTCCAGGTCTCTCATATTTGGGGGCCCCTATTCTTGTGCTCCAGGTCTCTCATATTTGGGGGCCCCTATTCTTGTGCTCCAGGTCTCTCATATTTGGGGGCCCCTCTCCTTTTGCTCCAGGTCTCTCATATTTGGGGGCCCCTCTCCTTTTGCTCCAGGTCTCTCCTATTTGGGGGCCCCTCTCCTTTTGCTCCAGGTCTCTCCTATTTGGGGGCCCCTATTCTTGTGCTCCAGGTCTCTCATATTTGGGGGCCCCTATTCTTGTGCTCCAGGTCTCTCATATTTGGGGGTCCCTATTCTTGTGCTCCAGGTCTCTCATATTTGGGGGCCCCTATTCTTGTGCTCCAGGTCTCTCATATTTGGGGGCCCCTATTCTTGTGCTCCAGGTCTCTCATAATTGGGGGCCCCTCTCCTTTTGCTCCAGGTCTCTCCTATTTGGGGGCCCCTATTCTTGTGCTCCAGGTCTCTCCTATTTGGGGGCCCCTATTCTTGTGCTCCAGGTCTCTCATATTTGGGGGCCCCTCTCCTTTTGCTCCAGGTCTCTCATATTTGGGGGCCCCTATTCTTGTGCTCCAGGTCTCTCATATTTGGGGGCCCCTATTCTTGTGCTCCAGGTCTCTCATATTTGGGGGCCCCTATTCTTGTGCTCCAGGTCTCTCCTATTTGGGGGCCCCTCTCCTTTTGCTCCAGGTCTCTCCTATTTGGGGGCCCCTATTCTTGTGCTCCAGGTCTCTCCTATTTGGGGGCCCCTATTCTTGTGCTCCAGGTCTCTCATATTTGGGGGCCCCTACTCTTGTGCTCCAGGTCTCTCCTATTTGGGGGCCCCTATTCTTGTGCTCCAGGTCTCTCCTATTTGGGGGCCCCTATTCTTGTGCTCCAGGTCTCTCATATTTGGGGGCCCCTATTCTTGTGCTCCAGGTCTCTCATATTTGGGGACCCCTCTCCTTTTACTCCAGGTCTCTCATATTTGGGGGCCCCTATTCTTGTGCTCCAGGTCTCTCATATTTGGGGGCCCCTATTCTTGTGCTCCAGGTCTCTCATATTTGGGGACCCCTCTCCTTTTACTCCAGGTCTCTCATATTTGGGGGCCCCTATTCTTGTGCTCCAGGTCTCTCCTATTTGGGGGCCCCTATTCTTGTGCTCCAGGTCTCTCCTATTTGGGGGCCCCTATTCTTGTGCTCCAGGTCTCTCATATTTGGGGGTCCCTATTCTTGTGCTCCAGGTCTCTCATATTTGGGGGCCCCTATTCTTGTGCTCCAGGTCTCTCATATTTGGGGGCCCCTATTCTTGTGCTCCAGGTCTCTCATATTTGGGGGCCCCTATTCTTGTGCTCCAGGTCTCTCATATTTGGGGGCCCCTATTCTTGTGCTCCAGGTCTCTCATATTTGGGGGCCCCTATTCTTGTGCTCCAGGTCTCTCATATTTGGGGGCCCCTATTCTTGTGCTCCAGGTCTCTCATATTTGGGGGCCCCTATTCTTGTGCTCCAGGTCTCTCATATTTGGGGCCCCTACTCTTGTGCTCCAGGTCTCTCATATTTGGGGGCCCCTATTCTTGTGCTCCAGGTCTCTCATATTTGGGGGTCCCTATTCTTGTGCTCCAGGTCTCTCATATTTGGGGGCCCCTATTCTTGTGCTCCAGGTCTCTCCTATTTGGGGGCCCCTATTCTTGTGCTCCAGGTCTCTCATATTTGGGGACCCCTATTCTTGTGCTCCAGGTCTCTCATATATGGGGACCCCTATTCTTGTGCTCCAGGTCTCTCATATTTGGGGCCCCTACTCTTGTGCTCCAGGTCTCTCATATTTGGGGACCCCTCTCCTTTTACTCCAGGTCTCTCATATTTGGGGGCCCCTATTCTTGTGCTCCAGGTCTCTCATATTTGGGGGCCCCTATTCTTGTGCTCCAGGTCTCTCATATTTGGGGGCCCCTATTCTTGTGCTCCAGGTCTCTCATATTTGGGGACCCCTCTCCTTTTGTTCCAGGTCTCTCATATTTGGGGGCTCCTATTCTTGTGCTCCAGGTCTCTCATATTTGGGGGCCCCTACTCTTGTGCTCCAGGTCTCTCATATTTGGGGACCCCTCTCCTTTTACACCAGGTCTCTCATATTTGGGGGCCCCTATTCTTGTGCTCCAGGTCTCTCCTATTTGGGGGCCCCTATTCTTGTGCTCCAGGTCTCTCATATTTGGGGGCCCCTCTCCTTTTGCTCCAGGTCTCTCATATTTGGGGGCCCCTATTCTTGTGCTCCAGGTCTCTCATATTTGGGGGCCCCTATTCTTGTGCTCCAGGTCTCTCATATTTGGGGGCCCCTATTCTTGTGCTCCAGGTCTCTCCTATTTGGGGGCCTTATTCTTGTGCTCCAGGTCTCTCATATTTGGGGACCCCTCTCCTTTTGCTCCAGGTCTCTCATATTTGGGGGCCCCTATTCTTGTGCTCCGAGTCTCTCATATTTGGGGGCCCCTATTCTTGTACTCCAGGTCTCTCCTATTTAAGGGCCCCTATTCTTGTGCTCCAGGTCTCTCATATTTGGGGGCCCCTATTCTTGTGCTCCAGGTCTCACATATTTGGGGGCCCCTATTCTTGTGCTCCAGGTCTCTCATATTTGGGGACCCCTATTCTTGTGCTCCAGGTCTCTCATATTTGGGGGCCCCTATTCTTGTGCTCCAGGTCTCTCATATTTGGGGGCCCCTATTGTTGTGCTCCAGGTCTCTCATATTTGGGGGCCCCTATTCTTGTGCTCCGGGTCTCTCATATTTGGGGGCCCCTATTCTTGTGCTCCAGGTCTCTCATATTTGGGGGCCCCTACTCTTGTGCTCCAGGTCTCTCATATTTGGGGACCCCTCTCCTTTTGCTCCAGGTCTCTCATATTTGGGGGCCCCTATTCTTGTGCTCCAGGTCTCTCCTATTTGGGGGCCCCTATTCTTGTGCTCCAGGTCTCTCATATTTGGGGGGCGCCTTCTCTTCTCCTCCAGTAATTGTAAGATCTCTCCACAGGGGTTCAGGTTTAGGTCCGGACTCATTGCGGCCACTTCAGGACTCTCCTCTTTGTTTCCTCCATTTCTGGGGCTTTGTGAAGTATATTTGGGGTCATTGTCCTGCTGGAGGACCTAGGACCTAGGACACACACCCAGCTGACACTGGGCCCTACATTGAGACCCAAATCCTTTGGTAATCTTCCGATTTTGTGATGTCTTGCACACAGTTAAGGCCCCCAGTGCCAGAGGCCGCAAACAACCCCAAACCCTCTGCGCCCCTCCCCCATATGTGACTGTGGGTCCTGCGCTCTTCACTTTGTCGGCCTCTGTATTCCATTCTCAGTAACCCTTAGAATGATCGGCTTTACCAAAAATCTCTGTCTTGGTCTCCTCTGTCCACAAGACGTATTCCTAGAAGGATTTTGGCTTCCTCCCGTATATTTTGGCTTTTTCCTGTCTCTGTGTCAGCAGTGGGGTCCTCTGGGGTCTCCTGACGGATAGCTGGCGCTGACACTGAGGCCCCCTGAGCCTGCAGGACAGCTTGGATGTCTCTGGCACTTGGTTGGGGCTGCTCATCCACCATCCGGACTATCCTGCGTTACAACCTTTCATCCGTTCTTCTTTTCCGTCCATGTCCAGGGAGATTAGCTACAGGGCCATGGGGTGTAAACTTCTGGATTATGTAGTGCACCACGGACAAAGAAACATCCAGATCTCTGGAGATGGACTTGTATCCTCGAGATCGTTGATATTCTCCACACTTTTGAGTCTCCCATCCTCAGACTCTTCTCCTCTTTCTATCCTCCATGCTTAGTGTGGCGCACACAGACACACAATGCACAGACTGAGTTACCTTGTATCCTTTGTATCTGGTGTCAGGAGGGATTCTTATATTGCCCACACCTGTTACTTGTAGCCTTTGTACCTGGTGTCAGGAGGGATTCCTATATTGCTCACACCTGTTACTTGTATCCTTTATCTGGTGTCAGGAGGGATTCTTATATTGCCCACACCTGTTACTTGTATCCTTTATCTGGTGTCAGGGGGGATTCTTATATTGCCCACACTTGTTACTTGTATCCTTTGTATCTGGTGTCAGGAGGGATTCTTATATTGCCCACACCTGTTACTTGTATCCTTTGTATCTGGTGTCAGGAGGGATTCTTATATTGCCCACACCTGTTACTTGTATCCTTTATCTGGTGTCAGGGGGGATTCTTATATTGCCCACACTTGTTACTTGTATCCTTTGTATCTGGTGTCAGGGGGGATTGTTATATTGCCCACACCTGTTACTTGTATCCTTTGTATCTGGTGTCAGGAGGGATTCTTATATTGCCCACACCTGTTACTTGTATCCTTTGTATCTGGTGTCAGGAGGGATTCTTATATTGCCCACACTTGTTACTTGTATCCTTTGTATCTGGTGTCAGTGGGGATTCTTATATTGCCCACACCTGTTACTTGTATCCTTTGTATCTGGTGTCAGGAGGGATTTTTATATTGCCCACACCTGTTACTTGTATCCTTTGTATCTGGTGTCAGGAGGGATTCTTATATTGCCCACACTTGTTACTTGTATCCTTTGTATCTGGTGTCAGTGGGGATTCTTATATTGCCCACACCTGGTACTTGTATCTTTTGTATCTGGTGTCAGGAGGGATTCTTATATTGCCCACACCTGTTACTTGTATCCTTTGTATCTGGTGTCAGGAGGGATTCTTATATTGCCCACACCTGTTACTTGTATCCTTTGTATCTGGTGTCAGGAGGGATTCTTATATTGCCCACACCTGTTACTTGTATCCTTTGTATCTGGTGTCAGGGGGGATTGTTATATTGCCCACACCTGTTACTTGTATCCTTTGTATATGGTGTCAGGGGAGATTCTTATATTGCCCACACCTGTTACTTGTATCCTTTGTATCTGGTGTCAGGAGGGATTCTTATATTGCCCACACCTGTTACTTGTATCCTTTGTATCTGGTGTCAGGGGGGATTGTTATATTGCCCACACCTGTTACTTGTATCCTTTGTATCTGGTGTCAGTGGGGATTCTTATATTGCCCACACCTGTTACTTGTATCCTTTGTATCTGGTGTCAGTGGGGATTCTTATATTGTCCACACCTGTTACTTGTATCCTTTGTATCTGGTGTCAGGGGGGATTCTTATATTACCCACACCTGTTACTTGCCACAGAAGATTCTGAACCAGCATCACTGGATGGAAACAAAGTTATTTACCCACAATTATTTCCGGCCCATTTTTGCAGTTTTATGTAAAATTATCTCCAATTTGCCTTTTTTTTTTCCAAAACACACAAAAGAAATAAACCTGAGTATAAGAAAACATGTTTTATTTTATGGAAACTTTTCAGGGGTGTGAACACTTACCGCCATGACTGTATATAAGTTGTTCCTTACACACACACACATATATATATATATATATATATATATATATATACAGTTGAAACCAGAAATTTCTATATATTATATAATAAGACACATCTGGATGTTTTTCTCACTATCTGACATGAAATCAGAATAAACCTTTCCCGTTTTAGGTCAATGAGAATTACCAAAATGATTTATACTTGCCAAATGCCAGAATAATGAGAGAGAGAGAGAATTTTTTAAGGCATTTTTATGACTTTCTTTCCATCCATTTCCTTAGTATTTGCTCCCATTGCCCTTACACTGTATGACTTGGGTCACACTTCTTGGATCTCCTTCCAGAAGCTTCTCACAATAGTTGGTAGGAGTTTGGGCCCATTCCTCCTGGTGTCACTGAGCCATGTTTGGAGGCCGCCTTGCTCGCACCTGCAGCGAGTGACCCCCCCCTACAGGCAGAGAAAAGCAGCTGTAGAGCAGGAGCCCAGAAAGAGTTAATAAGCACACAAGTATACAGCTCTTATGGTGATGAAATGGTTAACGGAGCAGCAAGCCTGGAGCTCTACATGTCACCCTGCTTTATCTAATCTACCCCACTGGGGCAATTACCAGTGCAGAGCCAATGAGGTGCCCGCAGTCATTAACCCCTCCCAGCCCACTGACTGTATCCGGCTGCTCAGGGCTAGGACTGGCGGAGCGTTCACATTAATGGACAGTAGAATAACAGGTCGGCGGCAGCGAAAACCATTTTATCATTCGCATCTTGTTAAACCAGGCGGCTCAGCCAAGTGAATACGGGCCAAAGTGTCTAGACGGGACGGGAGTCGGCGCCTCCATTACTGCTGGTGGGATACAGGACAGTATAACAAGTGCAGGCCTTAAAGGGCAACTCTGCTCATAGCTGATATTAACAGGGCAGGTGCAGGGATCATTCCTGAGCCATGTGGTGCCCCATTTCTAAAAAAAACTGGTCCAACAGCACCTCATGGAAGTGACCCTCACCTCAAATATAGGGGATGCCTTTATTCATGGGGCCTAGAGCATGAGTGGGCCTAAAGAGGTCCTCTGCCCCTGCATACATGTATAGTGGGACAGCAGACACGATCCACAGCCGTTCCAGTATGGCGGATGTTTTGTTAGTCGTTGTCCGTCGGCTTTGCCTTAATATTAGAAAATAAACATTAAAATATAGAAAAAATAATAAAAATAGGATTAAAAAAAAAGTCAACAACGTTCCCTTGTAATACTCTGCATTGTCTCATGTGTCACCACTGACCTCTGGTGGTGAAAGGGAAGAATTACAGCAAACCCACATATAGGGAAGGCCGTCCGCGGGGGCCGATCTGTACGCTCCGGGTGAGGATTACAATATAAGGCAAGGTCATTAGCTGAAGTAATGGGTGTCGGGCGTGATCGGGTGATTCGGGCCAATCATTTGTCATTGCTTGCAAAAACTAGGGCGTTGGTGTAGAAAGTGGGGCAACATCTCAGGACCTAAACATGTAGCACAAACTATGGCAAAGCAGAACCCAGAAAAAACTCATGATAAATCTCCTCCAATGTGTATGGTCGGCTTCACACAGCGCCACACCAGTCAGAGGGCAGTGTCTGGTACTGCAGCTCCAGGAAAGTGAATAGGGCTGGGGTGTAATACCACACACAACCTGTAGACAGGAGGGGCGCTGCTGTTCCAATCCTATACAATCCCTTTGAGCCCCAGTCTGGACAATAACCAAAACTAGGCCAATGGTCTGTAACCTGTGCTGTAAAACTACAAGTCCCAGCATGCTGTGTAAGGAGCAGACCATCATATTGGGACTTGTAGTTCTCCGCAGCGTCCTCTGTACTAAAGATAAAATCAAGACACTTTACTGAAATTAGACTTTATTTATAAAAAAATAAGATAAAACCTCCCAATAATCTGCTCCGATGATCGGCGATCGCCGCGATCATTCCTGATACAATGTTGCATTGATTGTGACGATTCTATATCCTGAGATTTAACAAAAATCAAGTAAAGCGACATTTTATAAAAGGTCCATTAAACGCCAGTAAATTTATTGTATGTGACGTCATGTGATGGTGCCCGCCCCGACAGGAACAGGCCAAAGATGGGGAGACAATGAGGGTCACTCCAAGGCCTAGAAACACGACCCCATGGCTACTATAGGACCTGGTGGGAGAGGAGGCCCCGGTCAGGTTGCCCCATCCCTCTTACCCCATGGCTACTATAGGACCTGGTGGGAGAGGAGGCCCCGGTCAGGTTGCCCCATCCCTCTTACCCCATGGCTGCTATGGTGGGAGAGGAGGCCCCGGTCAGGTTGCCCCATCCCTCTTACCCCATGGCTGCTATGGTGGGAGAGGAGGCCCCGGTCAGGTTGCCCCATCCCTCTTACCCCATGGCTGCTATGGTGGGAGAGGAGGCCGGGTCAGGTTGCCCCATCCCTCTTACCCCATGGCTGCTATGGTGGGAGAGGAGGCCGGGTCAGGTCGCCCCATCCTTCTTGTTCCATGGGTTGTATGCCCCTACAAGGAGGACAAATAAGTACTGGACCCCTCTATCCCAATATGGGAAGGGGGTTGCCCAGGATGGGGCCAATTGACCGGTCTCCATATTCGGCACTGATGAGGCCGGCGGTGACTGGAGGAAGGAGACCTGAGGTTCTACGTGTTCACAGTAATTTCGCTTCCATTGAGGAGATAGAAGAGACTTGAGGATTCCTCTGATACATCCCAGCACCCCCGGCACAGGTCACTGGGAGAAGATGGTGGCGCCCACACCTTAGCCTGTGTGTGCATGGAGCTCTGCTTCTTCTAGGGGGTTGTGGGGTCCCAGAGGTGTAGGGGGCCACACTGCTGCCACATGGCACTTGTCAATGAAGTGGACAGTGGCCGCAGGAGATCTACTTTCTGCAGCAGCTCTGACCTGTGGTCAATCTCCGATCCATCGTCCGATCCCACATTACACATCAGCCGGATATATATGGCCAATCAGCAGTGGCCGCGTCATGTACGAACCCCGAGAACTATCCAGATAAACGGATCCAGCTGTGAGGAACAACATGTCTACCTGTATAGAAGTATGTGTATATGTAATGTAGTGTATAGATGTGTACCATTCATACCTGTATGGTGTATATGTGCGCGTGGCATATATATGGGGTGTATATGTGTGCGTGGCATGCATATGGGGTGTATATGTGCGCGTGGCATATATATATGGGGTGTATATGTGCGCGTGGCATATATATATGGGGTGTATATGTGTGCGTGGCATGCATATGGAGTGTATATATGCGCGTGGCATATATATGGGGTGTATATGTGTGCGTGGCATGCATATGGGGTGTATATGTGCGCGTGGCATATATATATGGGGTGTATATGTGTGCGTGGCATGCATATGGAGTGTATATATGCGCGTGGCATATATATGGGGTGTATATGTGTGCGTGGCATGCATATGGGGTGTATATGTGCGCGTGGCATGCATATGGGGTGTATATGTGTGCGTGGCATATATATGGGGTGTATATGTGTGCGTGGCATATATATGGGGTGTATATGTGTGCGTGGCATATATATGGGGTGTATATGTGCGCGTGGCATATATATGGGGTGTATATGTGTGCGTGGCAAGCATATGGGGTGTATATGTGCGCGTGGCATATATATGGGGTGTATATGTGTGCGTGGCATGCACATGGAGTGTATATATGCGCGTGGCATATATATGGGGTGTATATGTGTGCGTGGCATATATATGGGGTGTATATGTGTGTGTGGCATATATATGGGGTGTATATGTGTGCGTGGCATGCATATGGGGTGTATATGTGCGCGTGGCATATATATGGGGTGTATATGTGTGCGTGACATGCATATGGAGTGTATATATGCGCGTGGCATATATATGGGGTGTATATGTGTGCGTGGCATGCATATGGGGTGTATATATGCGCGTGGCATATATATGGGGTGTATGCGTGTGTAGAATGTTTTGGCATGTATATATCTATGTATATGTGGTTAGTATACACAGTATATGGCATATAGATTTGTGTGTAGCTAGGACTATATTCACATTATATATTCACCTTATATATGGGGTGTATATGTATCATGTATATGGGGTGTATATATATCATGCACGTGGGGCGTATATGTATCATGCACGTGGGGCGTATATGTGTGCGTGGCATATATATATGGAGTGTATATATGCGTGTGGTATATATATGGGGTGTATATGTGTGCGTGGCATGCATATGGGGTGTATATGTGCGCGTGGCATATATATATGGAGTGTATATGTGTGCGTGGCATGCATATGGGGTGTATATGTGCGCGTGGCATATATATGGGGTGTATATGTGTGCGTGGCATGCATATGGGGTGTATATGTGCGCGTGGCATGCATATGGGGTGTATATGTGCGCGTGGCATATATATGGGGTGTATATGTGTGCGTGGCATGCATATGGGGTGTATATATGCGCGTGGCATATATATGGGGTGTATATGTGTGCGTGGCATGCATATGGGGTGTATATGTGCGCGTGGCATGCATATGGGGTGTATATGTGCGCGTGGCATATATATGGGGTGTATATGTGTGCGTGGCATGCATATGGGGTGTATATATGCGCGTGGCATATATATGGGGTGTATGCGTGTGTAGAATGTTTTGGCATGTATATATCTATGTATATGTGGTTAGTATACACAGTATATGGCATATAGATTTGTGTGTAGCTAGGACTATATTCACATTATATATTCACCTTATATATGGGGTGTATATGTATCATGTATATGGGGTGTATATATATCATGCACGTGGGGTGTATATGTATCATGTACGTGGGGTGTATATGTATCATGTACATGGGGTGTATATGTATCATATATGTGGGGTGTATATGTATCATGTACGTGGGGCGTATATGTATCATATATATGGGGTGTATATGTATCATGTATATGGGGTGTATATGTATCATGTATATGGGGTGTATATGTATCATGTACATGGGGTGTATATGTATCATGTACATGGGGTGTATATGTATCATATATATGGGGTGTATATGTATCATGTACGTGGGGCGTATATGTATCATGTATATGGGGTGTATATGTATCATGTATATGGGGTGTATATGTATCATGTATATGGGGTGTATATGTATCATGCACGTGGGGTGTATATGTATCATATATATGGGGTGTATATGTATCATGTATATGGGGTGTATATGTATCATGCACGTGGGGTGTATATGTATCATGCACGTGGGGTGTATATGTATCATGTATGTGGGGTGTATATGTATCATGCACATGGGGTGTATATGTATCATATATATGGGGTGTATATGTATCATGTATATGGGGTGTATATGTATCATGTATATGGGGTGTATATGTATCATGTATATGGGGTGCATATGTATCATATATATGGGGTGCATATGTATCATGTATATGGGGTGTATATGTATCATATATATGGGGTGTATATGTATCATGTATATGGAGTGTATATGTATCATGTATATGGGGTGTATATGTATCATGTATATGGGGTGTATATGTATCATGTATATGGGGTGTATATGTATCATATATATGGGGTGTATATATATCATGCACGTGGGGTGTAAATGTATCATGCACGTGGGGTGTATATGTATCATGTATATGGGGTGTATATGTATCATATATATGGGGTGTATATGTATCATGCACGTGGGGTGTATATGTATCATGTATATGGGGTGTATATGTATCATATATATGGGGTGTATATGTATCATATATATGGGGTGTATATGTATCATGTATATGGGGTGTATATGTATCATATATATGGGGTGTATATGTATCATGTATATGGGGTGTATATATATCATGCACGTGGGGTGTAAATGTATCATGCACGTGGGGTGTAAATGTATCATGCACGTGGGGTGTATATGTATCATGTATATGGGGTGTATATGTATCATGTACGTGGGGTGTATATGTATCATGTACGTGGGGTGTATATGTATCATATATATGGGGTGTATATGTATCATGTATATGGGGTGTATATGTATCATGTATATGGGGTGTATATGTATCATGTATGTGGGGCGTATATGTATCATATATATGGGGTGTATATGTATCATGTATATGGGGTGTATATGTATCATATATATGGGGTGTATATGTATCATGTACGTGGGGTGTACATGTATCATGTACATGGGGTGTATATGTATCATGTATATGGGGTGTATATGTATCATATATATGGGGTGTATATATATCATGCACGTGGGGTGTATATGTATCATGTGTATGGGGTGTATATGTATCATGTATATGGGGTGTATATGTATCATATATATGGGGTGTATATGTATCATGTATATGGGGTGTATATGTATCATGTATATGGGGTGTATATGTATCATGCACGTGGGGTGTATATGTATCATGTATATGGGGTGTATATGTATCATGTATATGGGGTGTATATGTATCCTGCACGTGGGGTGTATATGTATCATATATATGGGGTGTATATGTATCATATATATGGGGTGTATATGTATCATGTATATGGGGTGTATATGTATCATGTATATGGGGTGTATATGTATCATATATATGGGGTGTATATGTATTATATATATGGGGTGTATATGTATCATATATATGGGGTGTATATGTATCATGTATATGGGGTGTATATGTATCATGTATATGGGGTGTATATGTATCATGTATATGGGGTGTATATGTATCATGCACGTGGGGTGTATATTATGTATCATGTATATGGGGTGTATATGTATCATGTATATGGGGTGTATATGTATCATGTATATGGGGTGTATATGTATCATATATATGGGGTGTATATGTATCATGTATATGGGGTGTATATGTATCATGCACGTGGGGTGTATATGTATCATGTATATGGGGTGTACCTGTGCGTGTGAGGGGTCTTACACTTCTCTGGGGTCCTTAGGACTTTTGTCATTCCACCTGGTCTCAGCCACCTGGTCACCTGGACTTCTCTAGGTCATCGCATTGATAATCCAGAGACAGGAGGAACCAG
Organism: Leptodactylus fallax; assembly: GCA_947044405.1. Classification (NCBI taxonomy): domain Eukaryota; kingdom Metazoa; phylum Chordata; class Amphibia; order Anura; family Leptodactylidae; genus Leptodactylus; species Leptodactylus fallax. Next base: position 111,349 of record CAMRHE010001203.1, on the reverse strand, counting down.
AACCCATAGTGTGACCCGAATCCAATACAATCCCACCAAACACTGGTTCTTCCTCCAATCTATAAGTTCCCAGATGTAGAAGGACATATCTGAGCTCCAGGCCTTGGTCCTCCAGACCTCACTTATACAGGGCCATCCTCTTACTCTGGTACATGTACATGTAGGCGTCACAGAAGAGGCGTTTGGCCACTCCTTTCATTTCGCGGGGGTTCTGGTTCACGATGTCGCTGAGTGGAGCCGCCAGGTAGGTGGCCACCTCTGGACAGAGGGTGACTCTCGGGATGTTGTAGCCATTTTCACTCCCTGTGGAAACAATTAAAAATGACGCTTAAAGGGTGGATCTGCCTGAATTGTGAGCTAGAACCAATCATTTCCTAGAGGCCAGGAATGCAGCAAGCCCTCAAAACTCCGAGACTTAGAGTGGAACTCCACAACTGCTGGAAGAACCTATGGATCCACCATCGAGGGCAAGTGTCAAAACCTCCACATGGCTCGATGACATACATATAAGAGCGGAGAAGGACAATCATTGGTGGATCCTGCCCACATAGACTCCAAAGACTCCTTAGACTCACCAAATCAGTCGTTCATGTTATTGAAGAACAACCTCATTGGAACATCCTCCATGGAACCATCATGTAGGCCAAGTGCTGAAACCTCCATAAGGCACAATGACATACATATAAGAGCAGAGCAGGACAATAATTGGTGGATCCTGCCCAAGTAGACCCCAAAGACTCCTTAAACTTGCCAAATAGGTCAGCTATGGAGAACATCCTTGATTGAACTACCATGGAGGCCAAGTGCCGAAGCCTTATGGACATAAACGTACGAATGGAGAAGGACAATCATTGGTGGATCCTGCCCAAGCAGACTCCAATGAATCCTTAGACTTACCAAATCGGTCAGCCATGCTATCAAAGAACATCCAGCTGCCCTTCTCTGTCCCATACTTCACAAAGGAGACGTAGTGACTGGTCTCTATGGACAGCACGGCGAAGAGCTCCAAGGTCTCCCGTGGGATTTTGTTGGACGTCTTCACAAACGCTTCTGGGATCTTTAGAGGGACTGGTTTGTGGTTCTTCCTCTTGTGATGTGAATGGACCTACGGGATAGATATAGAAGCCCGCTGTGATGGTTAGAGTTAGAGTTCACCCAATTGTGACAATTAGGGACTTTTACCAGTTTACCCCCTCCCCATTTTGCCATTTGTTCTGGTATTAGAGGGATTAAGCAGCTTGAATGGTCAACCATCGGTGGTGGAAGATCTCAGCCAGAGCTCATTTTAGATACAACGTTGCCACTTGGGACCCCTTGGTGTATAATGACAGGACCCATGGAGGATTCGGAGCCCCTCTACCACTGCTCTGCTGCACATTAGTGGTCAGGATACCCTCGTGTACACACATTACCTGTCTACTGCACATCAGACAGTACTGCTTGAGGCCATGGTCGGAGAGGATCACGTCCTTGAAGCACTCGTCACATTCATGGGTGGCCAGGCTCCCGCACACCACACACTCCCGAGGACCTGACAACACACAGAGGATGACCGCATTCTGCTCTCACAGCTGATGGGTTTGTTACAGTGTTACATACAGGGGATAAGATGCAGACAGTAACAGACCCCATAGATATAGAAAAGACTATATAGAAGACTGTGCAGGGCTGGAGAGCCAGGACATCAATACTGGTAGAGAAGTATAATGGGCACAGAGCGAGAGGCCATACCCCGCAGGAGACCCCCAGACTGAGCGAGACAGCCAGGAGCAGAGAGACAGACAAGACTGTGCTATAGGAATGGATGGGATATTATCTATAGACTCACTATCAGAAAGAAGATCCGTGATGTCCAACTCCAGAGAAGGAACAATCTTACTGAACATCTTATAATCCTTCCCGAACCGTGGCATCTGGATAATGAAACAGGACGGGACCTGGAGGGGCGAGGAGACAGCGGACATGGCTGATAACAGATAGTAATAGATTGTATTCCCCTGTCCTACAGTCGGCCTCTCCCCTCCTGACATGGCTGATAACAGATAGTAATAGATTGTATTCCCCTGTCCTACAGTCGGCCTCTCCTCTCCTGACATGGCTGATAACAGATAGTAATAGGTTGTATTCCCCTGTCCTACAGTCGGCCTCTCCTCTCCTGACATGGCTGATAACAGATAGTAATAGATTGTAGTCACCTGTCCTACAGTCGGCCTCTCCCCTCCTGACGTGGCTGATAACAGATAGTAATAGATTGTATTCCCCTGTCCTACAGTCGGCCTCTCCTCTCCTGACATGGCTGATAGCAGATAGTAATAGATTGTATTCCCCTGTCCTACAGTCGGCCTCTCCTCTCCTGACATGGCTGATAGCAGATAGTAATAGATTGTATTCCCCTGTCCTACAGTCGGCCTCTCCTCTCCTGACATGGCTGATAACAGATATTAATAGATTGTAGTCACCTGTCCTACAGTCGGCCTCTCCCCTCCTGACATGGCTGATAACAGATATTAATAGATTGTAGTCACCTGTCCTACAGTCGGCCTCTCCCCTCCTGACATGGCTGATAACAGATAGTAATAGATTGTAGTCACCTGTCCTACAGTCGGCCTCTCCCCTCCTGACATGGCTAATAACAGATAGTAATAGTTGTATTCCCCTGTCCTACAGTCGGCCGCTCCCCTCCTGACATGGCTGATAACAGATAGTAATAGATTGTAGTCACCTGTCCTACAGTCGGCCTCTCCCCTCCTGACATGGCTGATAACAGATAGTAATAGATTGTATTCCCCTGTCCTACAGTCGGCCTCTCCCCTGATGACATGGCTGATAACAGATAGTAATAGATTGTATTCCCCTGTCCTACAGTCGGCCTCTCCCCTCCTGACATGGCTGATAACAGATAGTAATAGATTGTATTCCCCTGTCCTACAGTCGGCCTCTCCCCTGATGACATGGCTGATAACAGATAGTAATAGATTGTATTCCCCTGTCCTACAGTCGGCCTCTCCCCTCCTGACATGGCTGATAACAGATAATAATAGATTGTATTCCTCTGTCCTACAGTCGGCCTCTCCTCTCCTGACATGGCTGATAACAGATAGTAATAGATTGTATTCCCCTGTCCTACAGTCGGCCTCTCCCCTCCTGACGTGGCTGATAACAAATAGTAATAGATTGTATTCACCTGTCCTACAGTCTGCCTCTCCTCTCCTGACATGGCTGATAACAGATAGTAATAGATTGTATTCCCCTGTCCTACAGTCGGCCTCTCCCCTCCTGACATGGCTGATAACAGACAGTAATAGATTGTATTCCCCTGTCCTACAGTCGGCCTCTCCCCTCCTGACATGGCTGATAACAGATAGTAATAGATTGTAGTCACCTGTCCTACAGTCGGCCTCTCCCCTCCTGACATGGCTGATAACAGATAGTAATAGATTGTATTCACCTGTCCTACAGTCGGCCTCTCCCCTGATGACATGGCTGATAACAGATAGTAATAGATTGTATTCCCCTGTCCTACAGTCGGCCTCTCCCCTCCTGACATGGCTGATAACAGATAGTAATAGATTGTATTCCCATGTCCTACAGTCGGCCTCTCCCCTCCTGACATGGCTGATAACAGATAGTAATAGATTGTATTCCCCTGTCCTACAGTCGGCCTCTCCTCTCCTGACATGGCTGATAACAGATAGTAATAGATTGTATTCCCCTGTCCTACAGTAGGCCTCTCCCCTCCTGACATGGCTGATAACAGATAGTAATAGATTTTATTCCCCTGTCCTACAGTCGGCCTCTCCTCTCCTGACATGGCTGATAACAGATAGTAATAGATTGTATTCCCCTGTCCTACAGTAGGCCTCTCCCCTCCTGACATGGCTGATAACAGATAGTAATAGATTGTATTCCCCTGTCCTACAGTCGGCCTCTCTCCTCCTGACATGGCTGATAACAGATAGTAATAGATTGTATTCCCCTGTCCTACAGTCGGCCTCTCCCCTCCTGACATGGCTGATAACAGATAGTAATAGATTGTAGTCACCTGTCCTACAGTCGGCCTCTCCCCTCCTGACATGGCTGATAACAGATAGTAATAGATTGTATTCCCCTGTCCTACAGTCGGCCTCTCCCCTCCTGACATGGCTGATAACAGATAGTAATAGATTGTAGTCACCTGTCCTACAGTCGGCCTCTCCCCTCCTGACATGGCTGATAACAGATAGTAATAGATTGTATTCCCCTGTCCTACAGTCGGCCTCTCCCCTCCTGACATGGCTGATAACAGATAGTAATAGATTGTATTTCCCTGTCCTACAGTCGGCCTCTCCCCTGATGACGTGGCTGATAACAGATAGTAATAGATTGTATTCCCCTGTCCTACAGTCGGCCTCTCCCCTCCTGACATGGCTGATAACAGATAGTAATAGATTGTATTCCCCTGTCCTACAGTCGGCCTCTCCCCTCCTGACATGGCTGATAACAGATAGTAATAGATTGTATTCCCCTGTCCTACAGTCGGCCTCTCCCCTCCTGACATGGCTGATAACAGATAGTAATAGATTGTAGTCACCTGTCCTACAGTCGGCCTCTCCCCTCCTGACATGGCTGATAACAGATAGTAATAGATTGTATTCCCCTGTCCTACAGTCGGCCTCTCCCCTCCTGACATGGCTGATAACAGATAGTAATAGATTGTATTCCCCTGTCCTACAGTCGGCCTCTCCCCTGATGACGTGGCTGATAACAGATAGTAATAGATTGTATTCCCCTGTCCTACAGTCAGCCTCTCCCCTCCTGACATGGCTGATAACAGATAGTAATAGATTGTATTCCCCTGTCCTACAGTCGGCCTCTCCCCTCCTGACATGGCTGATAACAGATAGTAATAGATTGTATTCCCCTGTCCTACAGTCGGCCTCTCCTCTCCTGACATGGCTGATAACAGATAGTAATAGGTTGTATTCCCCTGTCCTACAGTCGGCCTCTCCTCTCCTGACATGGCTGATAACAGATAGTAATAGATTGTAGTCACCTGTCCTACAGTCGGCCTCTCCCCTCCTGACGTGGCTGATAACAGATAGTAATAGATTGTATTCCCCTGTCCTACAGTCGGCCGCTCCCCTCCTGACATGGCTGATAACAGATAGTAATAGATTGTAGTCACCTGTCCTACAGTCGGCCTCTCCCCTCCTGACATGGCTGATAACAGATAGTAATAGATTGTATTCCCCTGTCCTACAGTCGGCCTCTCCCCTCCTGACATGGCTGATAACAGATAGTAATAGATTGTATTCCCCTGTCCTACAGTCGGCCTCTCCCCTGATGACATGGCTGATAACAGATAGTAATAGATTGTATTCCCCTGTCCTACAGTCGGCCTCTCCCCTCCTGACATGGCTGATAACAGATAGTAATAGATTGTATTCCTCTGTCCTACAGTCGGCCTCTCCTCTCCTGACATGGCTGATAACAGATAGTAATAGATTGTATTCCCCTGTCCTACAGTCGGCCTCTCCCCTCCTGACGTGGCTGATAACAAATAGTAATAGATTGTATTCACCTGTCCTACAGTCGGCCTCTAACCTCCTGACGTGGCTGATAACAGATAGTAATAGATTGTATTCACCTGTCCTACAGTCGGCCTCTTCCCTGATGACATGGCTGATAACAGATAGTAATAGATTGTATTCCCCTGTCCTACAGTCGGCCTCTCCCCTCCTGACATGGCTGATAACAGATAGTAATAGATTGTATTCCCCTGTCCTACAGTCGGCCTCTCCTCTCCTGACATGGCTGATAACAGATAGTGATAGATTGTATTCCCCTGTCCTACAGTCGGCCTCTCCTCTCCTGACATGGCTGATAACAGATAGTAATAGATTGTATTCCCCTGTCCTACAGTCGGCCTCTCCCCTCCTGACATGGCTGATAACAGATAGTAATAGATTGTATTCCCCTGTCCTACAGTCGGCCTCTCCCCTGATGACGTGGCTGATAACAGATAGTAATAGATTGTATTCCCCTGTCCTACAGTCGGCCTCTCCCCTCCTGACATGGCTGATAACAGATAGTAATAGATTGTATTCCCCTGTCCTACAGTCGGCCTCTCCCCTCCTGACATGGCTGATAACAGATAGTAATAGATTGTATTCCCCTGTCCTACAGTCGGCCTCTCCTCTCCTGACATGGCAGATAACAGATAGTAATAGATTGTATTCCCCTGTCCTACAGTCGGCCTCTCCCCTCCTGACATGGCTGATAACAGATAGTAATAGATTGTAGTCACCTGTCCTACAGTCGGCCTCTCCTCTCCTGACATGGCTGATAACAGATAGTAATAGATTGTATTCCCCTGTCCTACAGTCGGCCTCTCCCCTCCTGACATGGCTGATAACAGATAGTAATAGATTGTATTCCCCTGTCCTACAGTCGGCCTCTCCCCTCCTGACATGGCTGATAACAGATAGTAATAGATTGTATTCCCCTGTCCTACAGTCGGCCTCTCCTCTCCTGACATGGCTGATAACAGATAGTAATAGGTTGTATTTCCCTGTCCTACAGTCGGCCTCTCCTCTCCTGACATGGCTGATAACAGATAGTAATAGATTGTATTCCCCTGTCCTACAGTCGGCCTCTCCCCTCCTGACGTGGCTGATAACAGATAGTAATAGATTGTATTCCTCTGTCCTACAGTCGGCCTCTCCTCTCCTGACATGGCTGATAGCAGATAGTAATAGATTGTATTCCCCTGTCCTACAGTCGGCCTCTCCTCTCCTGACATGGCTGATAGCAGATAGTAATAGATTGTATTCCCCTGTCCTACAGTCGGCCTCTCCTCTCCTGACATGGCTGATAACAGATATTAATAGATTGTAGTCACCTGTCCTACAGTCGGCCTCTCCCCTCCTGACATGGCTGATAACAGATAGTAATAGATTGTAGTCACCTGTCCTACAGTCGGCCTCTCCCCTCCTGACATGGCTGATAACAGATAGTAATAGTTGTATTCCCCTGTCCTACAGTCGGCCGCTCCCCTCCTGACATGGCTGATAACAGATAGTAATAGATTGTAGTCACCTGTCCTACAGTCGGCCTCTCCCCTCCTGACATGGCTGATAACAGATAGTAATAGATTGTATTCCCCTGTCCTACAGTCGGCCTCTCCCCTCCTGACATGGCTGATAACAGATAGTAATAGATTGTATTCCCCTGTCCTACAGTCGGCCTCTCCCCTGATGACATGGCTGATAACAGATAGTAATAGATTGTATTCCCCTGTCCTACAGTCGGCCTCTCCCCTCCTGACATGGCTGATAACAGATAGTAATAGATTGTATTCCCCTGTCCTACAGTCGGCCTCTCCTCTCCTGACATGGCTGATAACAGATAGTAATAGATTGTATTCCCCTGTCCTACAGTCGGCCTCTCCCCTCCTGACGTGGCTGATAACAAATAGTAATAGATTGTATTCACCTGTCCTACAGTCGGCCTCTAACCTCCTGACGTGGCTGATAACAGATAGTAATAGATTGTATTCCCCTGTCCTACAGTCGGCCTCTCCCCTCCTGACATGGCTGATAACAAATAGTAATAGATTGTAGTCACCTGTCCTACAGTCGGCCTCTCCTCTCCTGACATGGCTGATAACAGATAGTAATAGATTGTAGTCACCTGTCCTACAGTCGGCCTCTCCCCTCCTGACGTGGCTGATAACAGATAGTAATAGATTGTATTCCCCTGTCCTACAGTCGGCCGCTCCCCTCCTGACATGGCTGATAACAGATAGTAATAGATTGTAGTCACCTGTCCTACAGTCGGCCTCTCCCCTCCTGACATGGCTGATAACAGATAGTAATAGATTGTATTCCTCTGTCCTACAGTCGGCCGCTCCCCTCCTGACATGGCTGATAACAGATAGTAATAGATTGTATTCACCTGTCCTACAGTCGGCCTCTAACCTCCTGACGTGGCTGATAACAGATAGTAATAGATTGTATTCCCCTGTCCTACAGTCGGCCTCTCCCCTCCTGACATGGCTGATAACAAATAGTAATAGATTGTAGTCACCTGTCCTACAATCGGCCTCTCCCCTCCTGACGTGGCTGATAACAAATAGTAATAGATTGTAGTCACCTGTCCTACAGTCGGCCTCTCCCCTCCTGACGTGGCTGATAACAGATAGTAATAGATTGTATTCCCCTGTCCTACAGTCGGCCGCTCCCCTCCTGACATGGCTGATAACAGATAGTAATAGATTGTAGTCACCTGTCCTACAGTCGGCCTCTCCCCTCCTGACATGGCTGATAACAGATAGTAATAGATTGTATTCCCCTGTCCTACAGTCGGCCTCTCCCCTCCTGACATGGCTGATAACAGATAGTAATAGATTGTATTCCCCTGTCCTACAGTCGGCCTCTCCCCTGATGACATGGCTGATAACAGATAGTAATAGATTGTATTCCCCTGTCCTACAGTCGGCCTCTCCCCTCCTGACATGGCTGATAACAGATAGTAATAGATTGTATTCCCCTGTCCTACAGTCGGCCTCTCCTCTCCTGACATGGCTGATAACAGATAGTAATAGATTGTATTCCCCTGTCCTACAGTCGGCCTCTCCCCTCCTGACGTGGCTGATAACAAATAGTAATAGATTGTATTCACCTGTCCTACAGTCGGCCTCTCCCCTCCTGACGTGGCTGATAACAGATAGTAATAGATTGTATTCACCTGTCCTACAGTCGGCCTCTCCCCTCATGACATGGCTGATAACAGATAGTAATAGATTGTATTCCCCTGTCCTACAGTCAGCCTCTCCCCTCCTGACATGGCTGATAACAGATAGTAATAGATTGTATTCCCCTGTCCTACAGTCGGCCTCTCCTCTCCTGACATGGCTGATAACAGATAGTGATAGATTGTATTCCCCTGTCCTACAGTCGGCCTCTCCTCTCCTGACATGGCTGATAACAGATAGTAATAGATTGTATTCCCCTGTCCTACAGTCGGCCTCTCCCCTCCTGACATGGCTGATAACAGATAGTAATAGATTGTATTCCCCTGTCCTACAGTCGGCCTCTCCCCTCCTGACGTGGCTGATAACAGATAGTAATAGATTGTATTCCCCTGTCCTACAGTCGGCCTCTCCCCTCCTGACATGGCTGATAACAGATAGTAATAGATTGTATTCCCCTGTCCTACAGTCGGCCTCTCCCCTCCTGACATGGCTGATAACAGATAGTAATAGATTGTATTCCCCTGTCCTACAGTCGGCCTCTCCTCTCCTGACATGGCTGATAACAGATAGTAATAGATTGTATTCCCCTGTCCTACAGTCGGCCTCTCCTCCTCCTGACATGGCTGATAACAGATAGTAATAGATTGTATTCACCTGTCCTACAGTCGGCCTCTCCCCTCCTGACATGGCTGATAACAGATAGTAATAGATTGTATTCCCCTGTCCTACAGTCGGCCTCTCCCCTCCTGACATGGCTGATAACAGATAGTAATAGATTGTATTCCCCTGTCCTACAGTCGGCCTCTCCCCTCCTGACATGGCTGATAACAGATAGTAATAGATTGTATTCCCCTGTCCTACAGTCGGCCTCTCCTCTCCTGACATGGCTGATAACAGATAGTAATAGGTTGTATTCCCCTGTCCTACAGTCGGCCTCTCCTCTCCTGACATGGCTGATAACAGATAGTAATAGATTGTATTCCCTGTCCTACAGTCGGCCTCTCCCCTCCTGACATGGCTGATAACAGATAGTAATAGATTGTATTCCCCTGTCCTACAGTCGGCCTCTCCTCTCCTGACATGGCTGATAACAGATAGTAATAGATTGTATTCCCCTGTCCTACAGTCGGCCTCTCCTCTCCTGACATGGCTGATAACAGATAGTAATAGATTGTATTCCCCTGTCCTACAGTCGGCCTCTCCTCTCCTGACATGGCTGATAACAGATAGTAATAGATTGTATTCACCTGTCCTACAGTCGGCCTCTCCCCTCCTGACATGGCTGATAACAGATAGTAATAGATTGTATTCCCCTGTCCTACAGTCGGCCTCTCCCCTCCTGACATGGCTGATAACAGATAGTAATAGATTGTATTCCCCTGTCCTACAGTCGGCCTCTCCTCTCCTGACATGGCTGATAACAGATAGTAATAGATTGTATTCCCCTGTCCTACAGTCGGCCTCTCCTCTCCTGACATGGCTGATAACAGATAGTAATAGATTGTATTCCCCTGTCCTACAGTCGGCCTCTCCTCTCCTGACATGGCTGATAACAGATAGTAATAGATTGTATTCCCCTGTCCTACAGTCGGCCTCTCCCCTCCTGACATGGCTGATAACAGATAGTAATAGATTGTATTCCCCTGTCCTACAGTCGGCCTCTCCTCTCCTGACATGGCTGATAACAGATAGTAATAGATTGTATTCCCCTGTCCTACAGTCGGCCTCTCCCCTCCTGACATGGCTGATAACAGATAGTAATAGATTGTATTCCCCTGTCCTACAGTCGGCCTCTCCCCTCCTGACATGGCTGATAACAGATAGTAATAGATTGTATTCCCCTGTCCTACAGTCGGCCTCTCCCCTCCTGACATGGCTGATAACAGATAGTAATAGATTGTATTCCCCTGTCCTACAGTCGGCCTCTCCCCTCCTGACATGGCTGATAACAGATAGTAATAGATTGTATTCCCCTGTCCTACAGTCGGCCTCTCCCCTCCTGACATGGCTGATAACAGATAGTAATAGATTGTATTCCCCTGTCCTACAGTCGGCCTCTCCCCTCCTGACATGGCTGATAACAGATAGTAATAGATTGTATTCCCCTGTCCTACAGTCGGGGGGGGTTCGCGGGCCTCTCCCCTCCTGACATGGCTGATAACAGATAGTAATAGATTGTATTCCCCTGTCCTACAGTCGGCCTCTCCCCTCCTGACATGGCTGATAACAGATAGTAATAGATTGTATTCCCCTGTCCTACAGTCGGCCTCTCCTCTCCTGACATGGCTGATAACAGATAGTAATAGATTGTATTCCCCTGTCCTACAGTCGGCCTCTCCCCTCCTGACATGGCTGATAACAGATAGTAATAGATTGTATTCCCCTGTCCTACAGTCGGCCTCTCCCCTCCTGACATGGCTGATAACAGATAGTAATAGATTGTATTCCCCTGTCCTACAGTCGGCCTCTCCCCTCCTGACATGGCTGATAACAGATAGTAATAGATTGTATTCCCCTGTCCTACAGTCGGCCTCTCCCCTCCTGACATGGCTGATAACAGATAGTAATAGATTGTATTCCCCTGTCCTACAGTCGGCCTCTCCTCTCCTGACATGGCTGATAACAGATAGTAATAGATTGTATTCCCCTGTCCTACAGTCGGCCTCTCCCCTCCTGACATGGCTGATAACAGATAGTAATAGATTGTATTCCCCTGTCCTACAGTCGGCCTCTCCCCTCCTGACATGGCTGATAACAGATAGTAATAGATTGTATTCCCCTGTCCTACAGTCGGCCTCTCCCTCTCCTGACATGGCTGATAACAGATAGTAATAGATTGTATTCCCCTGTCCTACAGTCGGCCTCTCCTCTCCTGACATGGCTGATAACAGATAGTAATAGATTGTATTCCCCTGTCCTACAGTCGGCCTCTCCTCTCCTGACATGGCTGATAACAGATAGTAATAGATTGTATTCCCCTGTCCTACAGTCGGCCTCTCCCCTCCTGACATGGCTGATAACAGATAGTAATAGATTGTATTCCCCTGTCCTACAGTCGGCCTCTCCCCTCCTGACATGGCTGATAACAGATAGTAATAGATTGTATTCCCCTGTCCTACAGTCGGCCTCTCCCCTCCTGACATGGCTGATAACAGATAGTAATAGATTGTATTCCCCTGTCCTACAGTCGGCCTCTCCCCTCCTGACATGGCTGATAACAGATAGTAATAGATTGTATTCCCCTGTCCTACAGTCGGCCTCTCCCCTCCTGACATGGCTGATAACAGATAGTAATAGATTGTATTCCCCTGTCCTACAGTCGGCCTCTCCCCTCCTGACATGGCTGATAACAGATAGTAATAGATTGTATTCCCCTGTCCTACAGTCGGCCTCTCCCCTCCTGACATGGCTGATAACAGATAGTAATAGATTGTATTCCCCTGTCCTACAGTCGGCCTCTCCCCTCCTGACATGGCTGATAACAGATAGTAATAGATTGTATTCCCCTGTCCTACAGTCGGCCTCTCCCCTCCTGACATGGCTGATAACAGATAGTAATAGATTGTATTCCCCTGTCCTACAGTCGGCCTCTCCCCTCCTGACATGGCTGATAACAGATAGTAATAGATTGTATTCCCCTGTCCTACAGTCGGCCTCTCCCCTCCTGACATGGCTGATAACAGATAGTAATAGATTGTATTCCCCTGTCCTACAGTCGGCCTCTCCCCTCCTGACATGGCTGATAACAGATAGTAATAGATTGTATTCCCCTGTCCTACAGTCGGCCTCTCCCCTCCTGACATGGCTGATAACAGATAGTAATAGATTGTATTCCCCTGTCCTACAGTCGGCCTCTCCCCTCCTGACATGGCTGATAACAGATAGTAATAGATTGTATTCCCCTGTCCTACAGTCGGCCTCTCCCCTCCTGACATGGCTGATAACAGATAGTAATAGATTGTATTCCCCTGTCCTACAGTCGGCCTCTCCCCTCCTGACATGGCTGATAACAGATAGTAATAGATTGTATTCCCCTGTCCTACAGTCGGCCTCTCCCCTCCTGACATGGCTGATAACAGATAGTAATAGATTGTATTCCCCTGTCCTACAGTCGGCCTCTCCCCTCCTGACATGGCTGATAACAGATAGTAATAGATTGTATTCCCCTGTCCTACAGTCGGCCTCTCCCCTCCTGACATGGCTGATAACAGATAGTAATAGATTGTATTCCCCTGTCCTACAGTCGGCCTCTCCTCTCCTGACATGGCTGATAACAGATAGTAATAGATTGTATTCCCCTGTCCTACAGTCGGCCTCTCCTCTCCTGACATGGCTGATAACAGATAGTAATAGATTGTATTCCCCTGTCCTACAGTCGGCCTCTCCCCTCCTGACATGGCTGATAACAGATAGTAATAGATTGTATTCCCCTGTCCTACAGTCGGCCTCTCCCCTCCTGACATGGCTGATAACAGATAGTAATAGATTGTATTCCCCTGTCCTACAGTCGGCCTCTCCCCTCCTGACATGGCTGATAACAGATAGTAATAGATTGTATTCCCCTGTCCTACAGTCGGCCTCTCCCCTCCTGACATGGCTGATAACAGATAGTAATAGATTGTATTCCCCTGTCCTACAGTCGGCCTCTCCCCTCCTGACATGGCTGATAACAGATAGTAATAGATTGTATTCCCCTGTCCTACAGTCGGCCTCTCCCCTCCTGACATGGCTGATAACAGATAGTAATAGATTGTATTCCCCTGTCCTACAGTCGGCCTCTCCCCTCCTGACATGGCTGATAACAGATAGTAATAGATTGTATTCCCCTGTCCTACAGTCGGCCTCTCCCCTCCTGACATGGCTGATAACAGATAGTAATAGATTGTATTCCCCTGTCCTACAGTCGGCCTCTCCTCTCCTGACATGGCTGATAACAGATAGTAATAGATTGTATTCCCCTGTCCTACAGTCGGCCTCTCCCCTCCTGACATGGCTGATAACAGATAGTAATAGATTGTAGTCCCCTGTCCTACAGTCGGCCTCTCCCCTCCTGACATGGCTGATAACAGATAGTAATAGATTGTAGTCCCCTGTCCTACAGTCGGCCTCTCCCCTCCTGACATGGCTGATAACAGATAGTAATAGATTGTATTCCCCTGTCCTACAGTCGGCCTCTCCCCTCCTGACATGGCTGATAACAGATAGTAATAGATTGTATTCCCTGTCCTACAGTCGGCCTCTCCCCTCCTGACATGGCTGATAACAGATAGTAATAGATTGTATTCCCCTGTCCTACAGTCGGCCTCTCCCCTCCTGACATGGCTGATAACAGATAGTAATAGATTGTATTCCCCTGTCCTACAGTCGGCCTCTCCCCTCCTGACATGGCTGATAACAGATAGTAATAGATTGTATTCCCCTGTCCTACAGTCGGCCTCTCCCCTCCTGACATGGCTGATAACAGATAGTAATAGATTGTATTCCCCTGTCCTACAGTCGGCCTCTCCCCTCCTGACATGGCTGATAACAGATAGTAATAGATTGTATTCCCCTGTCCTACAGTCGGCCTCTCCCCTCCTGACATGGCTGATAACAGATAGTAATAGATTGTATTCCCCTGTCCTACAGTCGGCCTCTCCCCTCCTGACATGGCTGATAACAGATAGTAATAGATTGTATTCCCCTGTCCTACAGTCGGCCTCTCCCCTCCTGACATGGCTGATAACAGATAGTAATAGATTGTATTCACCTGTCCTACAGTCGGCCTCTCCTCCTGACATGGCTGATAACAGATAGTAATAGATTGTATTCCCCTGTCCTACAGTCGGCCTCTCCCCTCCTGACATGGCTGATAACAGATAGTAATAGATTGTATTCCCCTGTCCTACAGTCGGCCTCTCCCCTCCTGACATGGCTGATAACAGATAGTAATAGATTGTATTCCCCTGTCCTACAGTCGGCCTCTCCCCTCCTGACATGGCTGATAACAGATAGTAATAGATTGTAGTCCCCTGTCCTACAGTCGGCCTCTCCCCTCCTGACATGGCTGATAACAGATAGTAATAGATTGTATTCCCCTGTCCTACAGTCGGCCTCTCCCCTCCTGACATGGCTGATAACAGATAGTAATAGATTGTAGTCCCCTGTCCTACAGTCGGCCTCTCCCCTCCTGACATGGCTGATAACAGATAGTAATAGATTGTATTCCCCTGTCCTACAGTCGGCCTCTCCCCTCCTGACATGGCTGATAACAGATAGTAATAGATTGTATTCCCCTGTCCTACAGTCGGCCTCTCCCCTCCTGACATGGCTGATAACAGATAGTAATAGATTGTAGTCACCTGTCCTACAGTCGGCCTCTCCCCTCCTGACATGGCTGATAACAGATAGTAATAGATTGTATTCCCCTGTCCTACAGTCGGCCTCTCCCCTCCTGACATGGCTGATAACAGATAGTAATAGATTGTATTCCCCTGTCCTACAGTCGGCCTCTCCCCTCCTGACATGGCTGATAACAGATAGTAATAGATTGTATTCCCCTGTCCTACAGTCGGCCTCTCCCCTCCTGACATGGCTGATAACAGATAGTAATAGATTGTATTCCCCTGTCCTACAGTCGGCCTCTCCCCTCCTGACATGGCTGATAACAGATAGTAATAGATTGTATTCCCCTGTCCTACAGTCGGCCTCTCCTCTCCTGACATGGCTGATAACAGATAGTAATAGATTGTATTCCCCTGTCCTACAGTCGGCCTCTCCTCTCCTGACATGGCTGATAACAGATAGTAATAGATTGTATTCCCTGTCCTACAGTCGGCCTCTCCTCTCCTGACATGGCTGATAACAGATAGTAATAGATTGTATTCCCCTGTCCTACAGTCGGCCTCTCCCCTCCTGACATGGCTGATAACAGATAGTAATAGATTGTATTCCCCTGTCCTACAGTCGGCATCTCCTCTCCTGACATGGCTGATAACAGATAGTAATAGATTGTATTCCCCTGTCCTACAGTCGGCCTCTCCCCTCCTGACATGGCTGATAACAGATAGTAATAGATTTTATTCCCCTGTCCTACAGTCGGCCTCTCCTCTCCTGACATGGCTGATAACAGATAGTAATAGATTGTATTCCCCTGTCCTACAGTCGGCCTCTCCCCTCCTGACATGGCTGATAACAGATAGTAATAGATTGTATTCCCCTGTCCTACAGTCGGCCTCTCCCCTCCTGACATGGCTGATAACAGATAGTAATAGATTGTATTCCCCTGTCCTACAGTCGGCCTCTCCCCTCCTGACATGGCTGATAACAGAGAGTAATAGATTGTATTCCCCTGTCCTACAGTCGGCCTCTCCTCTCCTGACACGGCTGATAACAGATAGTAATAGATTGTAGTCACCTGTCCTACAGTCGGCCTCTCCTCTCCTGACGTGGCTGATAACAGATAGTAATAGATTGTATTCACCTGTGCTACAGTCGGCCTCTCCTCTCCTGACATGGCTGATAACAGATAGTAATAGATTGTAGTCCCCTGTCCTACAGTCGGCCTCTCCCCTCCTGACGTGACTGATAACAGATAGTAATAGATTGTATTCCCCTGTCCTACAGTCGGCCTCTCCCCTCCTGACATGGCTGATAACAGATAGTAATAGATTGTATTCCCCTGTCCTACAGTCGGCCTCTCCCCTCCTGACATGGCTGATAACAGATAGTAATAGATTGTATTCCCCTGTCCTACAGTCGGCCTCTCCCCTCCTGACATGGCTGATAACAGATAGTAATAGATTGTATTCCCCTGTCCTACAGTCGGCCTCTCCTCTCCTGACATGGCAGATAACAGATAGTAATAGATTGTATTCCCCTGTCCTACAGTCGGCCTCTCCCCTCCTGACATGGCTGATAACAGATAGTAATAGATTGTAGTCACCTGTCCTACAGTCGGCCTCTCCTCTCCTGACATGACTGATAACAGATAGTAATAGATTGTAGTCCCCTGTCCTACAGTCGGCCTTTCCCCTCCTGACATGGCTGATAACAGATAGTAATAGATTGTATTCCCCTGTCCTACAGTCGGCCTCTCCCCTCCTGACGTGGCTGATAACAGATAGTAATAGATTGTATTCCCCTGTCCTACAGTCGGCCTCTCCCCTCCTGACGTGGCTGATAACAGATAGTAATAGATTGTATTCCCCTGTCCTACAGTCGGCCTCTCCTCTCCTGACATGGCTGATAACAGATAGTAATAGATTGTATTCCCCTGTCCTACAGTCGGCCTCTCCCCTCCTGACATGGCTGATAACAGATAGTAATAGATTGTATTCCCCTGTCCTACAGTCGGCCTCTCCCCTCCTGACGTGGCTGATAACAGATAGTAATAGATTGTATTCCCCTGTCCTACAGTCGGCCTCTCCCCTCCTGACGTGGCTGATAACAGATAGTAATAGATTGTATTCCCCTGTCCTACAGTCGGCCTCTCCTCTCCTGACATGGCTGATAACAGATAGTAATAGATTGTATTCCCCTGTCCTACAGTCGGCCTCTCCTGACATGGCTGATAACAGATAGTAATAGATTGTATTCCCTGCCCTACAGTCGGCCTCTCCTGACATGACTGATAACAGATAGTAATAGATTGTATTCCCCTGTCCTACAGTCGGCCTCTTCTCTCCTGACATGGCTGATAACAGATAGTAATAGATTGTATTCCCCTGTCCTACAGTCGGCCTCTCCTGACATGGCTGATAACAGATAGTAATAGATTGTATTCCCCTGTCCTACAGTCGGCCTCTCCCCTCCTGACATGGCTGATAACAGATAGTAATAGATTGTATTCCCCTGTCCTACAGTCGGCCTCTCCCCTCCTGACATGGCTGTTAACAGATAGTAATAGATTGTATTCCCCTGTCCTACAGTCGGCCTCTCCTCTCCTGACATGGCTGATAACAGATAGTAATAGATTGTATTCCCCTGTCCTACAGTCGGCCTCTCCTCTCCTGACGTGGCTGATAACAGATAGTAATAGATTGTATTCCCCTGTCCTACAGTCGGCCTCTCCTCTCCTGACATGGCTGATAACAGATAGTAATAGATTGTATTCCCCTGTCCTACAGTCGGCCTCTCCTCTCCTGACATTGGTGATAACAGATAGTAATAGATTGTATTCCCCTGTCCTACAGTCGGCCTCTCCCCTCCTGACATGGCTGATAACAGATAGTAATAGATTGTATTCCCCTGTCCTACAGTCGGCCTCTCCTCTCCTGACATGGCTGATAACAGATAGTAATAGATTGTATTCCCCTGTCCTACAGTCGGCCTCTCCTCTCCTGACATTGGTGATAACAGATAGTAATAGATTGTATTCCCCTGTCCTACAGTCGGCCTCTCCCCTCCTGACATGGCTGATAACAGATAGTAATAGATTGTATTCCCCTGTCCTACAGTCGGCCTCTCCCCTCCTGACATGCTGATAACAGATAGTAATAGATTGTAGTAATCTGTCCTACAGTCGGCCTCTCCCCTCCTGACATGGCTGATAACAGATAGTAATAGATTGTATTCCTCTGTCCTACAGTCGGCCTCTCCTCTCCTGACTTGGCTGATAACAGATAGTAATAGATTGTATTCCCCTGTCCTACAGTCGGCCTCTCCCCTCCTGACATGGCTGATAACAGATAGTAATAGATTGTATTCCCCTGTCCTACAGTCGGCCTCTCCCCTCCTGACATGGTTGATAACAGATAGTAATAGATTGTATTCCCCTGTCCTACAGTCGGCCTCTCCTCTCCTGACTTGGCTGATAACAGATAGTAATAGATTGTATTCCCCTGTCCTACAGTCGGCCTCTCCCCTCCTGACATGGCTGATAACAGATAGTAATAGATTGTATTCCCCTGTCCTACAGTCGGCCTCTCCCCTCCTGACATGGCAGATAACAGATAGTAATAGATTGTATTCCCCTGTCCTACAGTCGGCCTCTCCTCTCCTGACTTGGCTGATAACAGATAGTAATAGATTGTATTCCCCTGTCCTACAGTCGGCCTCTCCCCTCCTGACGTGGCTGATAACAGATAGTAATAGATTGTATTCCCCTGTCCTACAGTCGGCCTCTCCGCTCCTGACATGGCTGATAACAGATAGTAATAGATTGTATTCCCCTGTCCTACAGTCGGCCTCTCCTCTCCTGACATGGCTGATAATAGATAGTAATAGATTGTATTCCCCTGTCCTACAGTCGGCCTCTCCTCTCCTGACATGGCTGATAACAGATAGTAATAGATTGTATTCCCCTGTCCTACAGTCGGCCTCTCCCCTCCTGACATGACTGATAACAGATAGTAATAGATTGTATTCCCCTGTCCTACAGTCGGCCTCTCCCCTCCTGACAGAGCGCCCTCTAGTGGACATAAGCATGCAGTTCTCACCTCGGCCAGCTTCAGCCTGGAGTGATGGAAGGATTGCTCCAGGAGTTGCTGCACGTTTGGTACTGTCATCTCCTGCTGCTTCTCTATGAAGATCTGATAACAGTAGCTCTCCTGTACCCGCTGACCCTCAGACCTGCCAGGAGGAATAACCATAGTAATCCTTAAAGGGATCATCCATATGAGGCTTAAACACTAAATAATGAAAAGTTCTCCAACCTTCTAATAGACTTTATGTCTGATGTCCTCAGTTACAGTCAAGACCTCTGCAGGATGTCAGTGAACTGAAACATATCTAATAAATACCTGTCCTGACTTTATATTTCTCACTGCTGAGTGTTTGTTACAATTGTATCCATTTTAGGAAAACCTTTGTGAGGCTGATACATCAGCAAGACAAATCTCTCTCCTGTCCTGATAGTTTGTTACATTTTGTATCTACTGATACATTGTATAAGTATGGTGAAAGAACATTCTCAGCTTCACTGCCCCTCAGCAACTCACTGTAACTTTAAGAGAGGATCCGCCCCCAGGATTCGGTGCATGATGAGATTAAGGAACTCCTCTGGGTCTAGAAGGAAGCAAAAAGAATATTGAGCGCAGCTCTGGAGTATAATACAGGATAAGTAATGTAATGTATGTACACAGTGACTGTACCAGCAGAATAGTGAGCGCAGCTCTGGAGTATAATACAGGATAAGTAATGTAATGTATGTACACAGTGACTGCACCAGCAGAATAGTGAGCGCAGCTCTGGAGTATAATACAGGATGTAACTCAGGATCAGTACAGGATAAGTAATGTAATGTATGTACACAGTGACTGTACCAGCAGAATAGTGAGCGCAGCTCTGGAGTATAATACAGGATAAGAAATGTAATGTATGTACACAGTGACTGCACCAGCAGAATAGTGAGCGCAGCTCTGGAGTATAATACAGGATATAACTCAGGATCAGTACAGGATAAGTAATGTAATGTATGTACACAGTGACTGCACCAGCAGAATAGTGAGCGCAGCTCTGGAGTATAATACAGGATGTAACTCAGGATCAGTACAGGATAAGTAATGTAATGTATGTACACAGTGACTGCACCAGCAGAATAGTGAGCGCAGCTCTGGAGTATAATACAGGATGTAAATCAGGATCAGTACAGGATAAGTAATGTAATGTATGTACACAGTGACTGTACCAGCAGAATAGTGAGCGCAGCTCTGGAGTATAATACAGGATATAACTCAGGATCAGTACAGGATAAGTAATGTAATGTATGTACACAGTGACTGTACCAGCAGAATAGTGGCGCAGCTCTGGAGTATAATACAGGATGTAAATCAGGATCAGTACAGGATAAGTAATGTAATGTATGTACACAGTGACTGTACCAGCAGAATAGTGAGTGCAGCTCTAGAGTATAATACAGTATAAGTAATGTAATGTATGTACACAGTGACTGCACCAGCAGAATAGTGAGTGCAGCTCTGGAGTATAATACAGGATAAGTAATGTAATGTATGTACACAGTGACTGCACCAGCAGAATAGTGAGCGCAGCTGTGGAGTATAATACAGGATGTAACTCAGGATCAGTACAGGATAAGTAATGTAATGTATGTACACAGTGACTGCACCAGCAGAATAGTGAGCGCAGCTCTGGAGTATAATACAGGATGTAAATCAGGATCAGTACAGGATAAGTAATGTAATGTATGTACACAGTGACTGTACCAGCAGAATAGTGAGCGCAGCTCTGGAGTATAATACAGGATATAACTCAGGATCAGTACAGGATAAGTAATGTAATGTATGTACACAGTGACTGTACCAGCAGAATAGTGAGTGCAGCTCTAGAGTATAATACAGTATAAGTAATGTAATGTATGTACACAGTGACTGCACCAGCAGAATAGTGAGTGCAGCTCTGGAGTATAATACAGGATAAGTAATGTAATGTATGTACACAGTGACTGTACCAGCAGAATAGTGAGCGCAGCTCTGGAGTATAATACAGGATGTAAATCAGGATCAGTACAGGATAAGTAATGTAATGTATGTACACAGTGACTGTACCAGCAGAATAGTGAGTGCAGCTCTAGAGTATAATACAGTATAAGTAATGTAATGTATGTACACAGTGACTGCACCAGCAGAATAGTGAGTGCAGCTCTGGAGTATAATACAGGATAAGTAATGTAATGTATGTACACAGTGACTGTACCAGCAGAATAGTGAGTGCAGCTCTGAAGTATAATACAGGATAAGTAATGTAATGTATGTACACAGTGACTGCACCAGCAGAATAGTGAGCGCAGCTCTGGAGTATAATACAGGATGTAACTCAGGATCAGTACAGGATAAGTAATGTAATGTATGTACACAGTGACTGCACCAGCAGAATAGTGAGCGCAGCTCTGGAGTATAATACAGGATGTAAATCAGGATCAGTACAGGATAAGTAATGTAATGTATGTACACAGTGACTGTATCAGCAGAATAGTGAGTGCAGCTCTGGAGTATAATACAGGATAAGTAATGTAATGTATGTACACAGTGACTGCACCAGCAGAATAGTGAGCGCAGCTCTGGAGTATAATACAGGATAAGTAATGTAATGTATGTACACAGTGACTGTACCAGCAGAATAGTGAGTGCAGCTCTGGAGTATAATACAGGATAAGTAATGTAATGTATGTACACAGTGACTACACCAGCAGAATAGTGAGCGCAGCTCTGGAGTATAATACAGGATAAGTAATGTAATGTATGTACACAGTGACTGCACAGCAGAATAGTGAGTGCAGCTCTGGAGTATAATACAGGATGTAACTCAGGATCAGTACAGGATAAGTAATGTAATGTATGTACACAGTGACTGTACCAGCAGAATAGTGAGCGCAGCTCTGGAGTATAATACAGTATAAGTAATGTAATGTATGTACACAGTGACTGTACCAGCAGAATAGTGAGTGCAGCTCTGGAGTATAATACAGGATGTAACTCAGGATCAGTACAGGATAAGTAATGTAATGTATGTACACAGTGACTGTACCAGCAGAATAGTGAGCGCAGCTCTGGAGTATAATACAGGATAAGTAATGTAATGTATGTACACAGTGACTGTACCAGCAGAATAGTGAGCGCAGCTCTGGAGTATAATACAGGATGTAAATCAGGATCAGTACAGGATAAGTAATGTAATGTATGTACACAGTGACTAGACCAGCAGAATAGTGAGCGCAGCTCTGGAGTATAATACAGGATGTAACTCAGGATCAGTACAGGATAAGTAATGTAATGTATGTACACAGTGACTGCACCAGCAGAATAGTGAGTGCAGCTCTGGAGTATAATACAGGATAAGTAATGTAATGTATGTACACAGTGACTGCACCAGCAGAATAGTGAGCGCAGCTCTGGAGTATAATACAGGATGAAACTCAGGATCAGTACAGGATAAGTAATGTAATGTATGTACACAGTGACTGTACCAGCAGAATAGTGAGCGCAGCTCTGGAGTATAATACAGGATGTAACTCAGGATCAGTACAGGATAAGTAATGTAATGTATGTACACAGTGACTGTACCAGCAGAATAGTGAGCGCAGCTCTGGAGTATAATACAGGATGTAACTCAGGATCAGTACAGGATAAGTACTGTAATGTATGTACACAGTGACTGTACCAGCAGAATAGTGAGCACAGCTCTGGAGTATAATACAGGATAAGTAATGTAATGTATGTACACAGTGACTGTACCAGCAGAATAGTGAGCGCAGCTCTGGAGTATAATACAGGATAAGTAATGTAATGTATATACACAGTGACTGTACCAGCAGAATAGTGAGTGCAGCTCTGGAGTATAATACAGGATAAGTAATGTAATGTATGTACACAGTGACTGCACCAGCAGAATAGTGAGCGCAGCTCTGGAGTATAATACAGGATAAGTAATGTAATGTATGTACACAGTGACTGCACCAGCAGAATAGTGAGCGCAGCTCTGGAGTATAATACAGGACGAAACTCAGGATCAGTACAGGATAAGTAATGTAATGTATGTACACAGTGACTGTACCAGCAGAATAGTGAGCGCAGCTCTGGAGTATAATACAGGATGTAACTCAGGATCAGTACAGGATAAGTAATGTAATGTATGTACACAGTGACTGTACCAGCAGAATAGTGAGAACAGCTCTGGAGTATAATACAGGATGTAACTCAGGATCAGTACAGGATAAGTACTGTAATGTATGTACACAGTGACTGTACCAGCAGAATAGTGAGCACAGCTCTGGAGTATAATACAGGATAAGTAATGTAATGTATGTACACAGTGACTGTACCAGCAGAATAGTGAGCGC
The DNA here is from genome assembly GCA_947044405.1 of Leptodactylus fallax. Classification (NCBI taxonomy): domain Eukaryota; kingdom Metazoa; phylum Chordata; class Amphibia; order Anura; family Leptodactylidae; genus Leptodactylus; species Leptodactylus fallax. Next base: position 87,839 of record CAMRHE010001203.1, on the reverse strand, counting down.
AGCTCTGGAGTATAATACAGGATAAGTAATGTAATGTATATACACAGTGACTGTACCAGCAGAATAGTGAGTGCAGCTCTGGAGTATAATACAGGATAAGTAATGTAATGTATGTACACAGTGACTGTACCAGCAGAATAGTGAGTGCAGCTGTGGAGTATAATACAGGATAAGTAATGTAATGTATGTACACAGTGACTGTACCAGCAGAATAGTGAGCGCAGCTCTGGAGTATAATACAGGATGTAACTCAGGATCAGTACAGGATAAGTAATGTAATGTATGTACACAGTGACTGTACCCGCAGAATAGTGAGTGCAGCTCTGGAGTAATGTATGGACACCACTATTCTATATACACTTGTACATCCATGTGACTCTCACCTTTCTCGGAGGTGGTGAAGCTCGGGCACTGACTCTCCACCATCAGTTGGCATCGCAGGTTCATCACACTGTCTGCGGATACGTAGCCGTTCCTGTAGAGAATGTGACTGGTTTAGTATCTGCGGCTCAGTGATAATTCTCATCTTCTTGTGTCTTGTAGAACGTTCCGCCACTGTGTAATATACATTGTATGATATATATATATACTGTATATATATCTGGTGTTTCTATCCCTGATGATTTTCGGGATCTCCGGTGCTGTCAGTAGAGACTTCCCGAGTTCCGGCCTCATCTCGTCTTGCTTTGTCTCGTGACCACCCATATACTTGCTATAAGTCATGGTGGGCACGGTCAGGAAGGATTTTCAGTGTAAATAAGAGACAGTAAGACAACATCTTCAGAATGCTGAATGAATTGAGACACACGGACGGGAGTTCTAGTAACTTGGATATTGCCCTCACTCACTTGCGCAGGGGGTTGACAATTTCCTCCCTCAAGGTTTGTTGGATTTTTCCATCTGGAAGAGATGAAGGTTTGAAGAGGAGCGAATCCAGCACCGAACTACAGGAGAAGAGACTGCAGAGAGGAGAAAACACACAAAGATCATCAAGTCTGCAGCATTAACCCTAAACTCTCATCACCAATAGTAAGAGGCATGCAACAAAGCCCCGCCCCTGAGGAGCACCCGGCCAATCATAACCCTCCCTCAACTTACTTCAGATCATCCATGTAGTAAGACCAGCAAGGCAATATCCTTGAAACATAACTTCAGTTGACACAAGTAGGACACGAGTGCTCCAGAAAGTCTCAGGATACTGCGGCCTGCGGCAGTCCCACCCCCGAGGAGCCGCAGACACATCAGAGACTTCCCACGAGTTACCTGAAAAGTGCAGCGTCCATGTAGCAGGAATTGCAATGACCTTGAATCCCCCTCATATCTCCTTCTAGGATGTCCACGGCAGCTGCGCCCTGCAGAGGGGGGACCTTCCCCGGCACCCGGTGACTGTCATCTGTACCTGAAACTGAGAGAACGCCTGTAACCAGGTGGATTATATAGTGCAGGATATATATATATATATATATATATATATATATATATATGTCTCATGCAGCACATTCTAGTCGGGGTCAGGGACGGCTGAACTCACTGTTTTTGGGGCTCTCTAAACTCTTGGGTGGAGAATCTCTATTGGTCAGGAAGCGAGTGTCCGGCTGACAAGCAGTTAACTTCACAAAAAGCCCTCGTCTTGGTGGACACTGGAAATACCGGTGACCGCACCAAATGCCGTCACTGCAACCCTTGTCTTCTTCCTGTAAGGCCAAAACATAAAGCCAAAATAGTTATCTGGCTGTGACACCCTGCAGCACAGAGTATTTCAGGAGAGGAGTGTGCTGATCTTATAGGGGAGGTCACAGGGTGAGAGTTACATAGTGGGAGGAGCAGGTCCCCAGCAGCACAGAGTATTTCAGGAGAGGAGTGTGTTGATCTTATAGAGGAGGTCACAGGGTGAGAGTTACATAGTGGAGGAGCAGGTCCCCAGCAGCACAGAGTATTTCAGGGGAGGAGTGTGCTGATCTTATAGGGGAGGTCACAGGGTGAGAGTTACATAGTGGGAGGAGCAGGGTCCCCAGCAGTACAGAGTATTTCAGGAGAGGAGTGTGCTGATCTTATAGGGGAGGTCACAGGGTGAGAGTTACATAGTGGAGGAGCAGGTCCCCAGCACAGAGTATTTCAGGAGAGGAGTGTGCTGATCTTATAGAGGAGGTCACAGGGTGAGAGTTACATAGTGGGAGGAGCAGGGTCCCCAGCAGCACAGAGTATTTCAGGAGAGGAGTTTGCTGATCTTATAGAGGAGGTCACTGGGTGAGAGTTACATAGTGGGAGGAGCAGGGTCTCCAGCAGTACAGAGTATTTCAGGAGAGGAGTGTGCTGATCTTATAGAGGTTACAGGGTGAGAGTTACATAGTGGGAGGAGCAGGGTCCCCAGCAGTACAGAGTATTTCAGGAGAGGAGTGTGCTGATCTTATAGAGGAGGTCACCGGGTGAGAGTTACATAGTGGGAGGAGCAGGTCCCCAGCAGCACAGAGTATTTCAGGAGAGGAGTGTGCTGACCTTATAGAGGAGGTCACTGGATGAGAGTTACATAGTGGGAGGAGCCGGGTCCCCAGCAGTACAGAGTATTTCAGGAGAGGAGTGTGCTGATCTTATAGAGGATACAGGGTGAAAGTTACATAGTGGAGGAGCAGGTCCCCAGCAGTACAGAGTATTTCAGGAGAGGAGTGTGCTGATCTTATAGAGGAGGTCACTGGGTGAGAGTTACATAGTGGGAGGAGCAGAGTCCCCAGCAGCACAGAGTATTTCAGGAGAGGAGTGTTCTGATCTTATAGAGGAGGTCACTGGGTGAGAGTTACATAGTGGGAGGAGCAGGTCCCCAGCAGTACAGAGTATTTCAGGAGAGGAGTGTGCTGATCTTATAGAGGAGGTCACTGGGTGAGAGTTACATAGTGGGAGGAGCAGGTCCCCAGCAGTACAGAGTATTTCAGGAGAGGAGTGTGCTGATCTTATAGAGGAGGTCACTGGGTGAGAGTTACATAGTGGGAGGAGCAGGGTCCCCAGCAGTACAGAGTATTTCAGGAGAGGAGTGTGCTGATCTTATAGGGAGGTCACAGGGTGAGAGTTACATAGTGGGAGGAGCAGGGTCCCCAGCAGTACAGAGTATTTCAGGAGAGGAGTGTGCTGATCTTATAGAGGAGGTCACAGGGTGAGAGTTACATAGTGGGAGGAGCAGGTCCCCAGCAGTACAGAGTATTTCAGGAGAGGAGTGTGCTGATCTTATAGAGGAGGTCACTGGGTGAGAGTTACATAGTGGGAGGAGCAGGTCCCCAGCAGTACAGAGTATTTCAGGAGAGGAGTGTGCTGATCTTATAGAGGAGGTCACTGGGTGAGAGTTACATAGTGGGAGGAGCAGGTCCCCAGCAGTACAGAGTATTTCAGGAGAGGAGTGTGCTGATCTTATAGAGGAGGTCACTGGGTGAGAGTTACATAGTGGGAGGAGCAGGGTCCCCAGCAGTACAGAGTATTTCAGGAGAGGAGTGTGCTGATCTTATAGGGAGGTCACAGGGTGAGAGTTACATAGTGGGAGGAGCAGGGTCCCCAGCAGTACAGAGTATTTCAGGAGAGGAGTGTGCTGATCTTATAGAGGAGGTCACAGGGTGAGAGTTACATAGTGGGAGGAGCAGGTCCCCAGCAGTACAGAGTATTTCAGGAGAGGAGTGTGCTGATCTTATAGAGGAGGTCACAGGGTGAGAGTTACATAGTGGGAGGAGCAGGTCCCCAGCAGTACAGAGTATTTCAGGAGAGGAGTGTGCTGATCTTATAGAGGAGGTCACTGGGTGAGAGTTACATAGTGGAGGAGCAGGTCCCCAGCAGTACAGAGTATTTCAGGAGAGGAGTGTGCTGATCTTATAGAGGAGGTCACTGGGTGAGAGTTACATAGTGGGAGGAGCAGGGTCCCCAGCAGTACAGAGTATTTCAGGAGAGGAGTGTGCTGATCTTATAGAGGAGGTCACAGGGTGAGAGTTACATAGTGGGAGGAGCAGGGTCCCCAGCAGTACAGAGTATTTCAGGAGAGGAGTGTGCTGATCTTATAGAGGTTACAGGGTGAGAGTTACATAGTGGGAGGAGCAGGTCCCCAGCAGTACAGAGTATTTCAGGAGAGGAGTGTGCTGATCTTATAGGGGAGGTCACAGGGTGAGAGTTACATAGTGGGAGGAGCAGGTCCCCAGCAGTACAGAGTATTTCAGGAGAGGAGTGTGCTGATCTTATAGAGGAGGTCACTGGGTGAGAGTTACATAGTGGGAGGAGCAGGTCCCCAGCAGTACAGAGTATTTCAGGAGAGGAGTGTGCTGATCTTATAGGGAGGTCACAGGGTGAGAGTTACATAGTGGGAGGAGCAGGGTCCCCAGCAGTACAGAGTATTTCAGGAGAGGAGTGTTCTGATCTTATAGAGGTTACAGGGTGAGAGTTACATAGTGGAGGAGCAGGTCCCCAGCAGTACAGAGTATTTCAGGAGAGGAGTGTGCTGATCTTATAGAGGAGGTCACTGGGTGAGAGTTACATAGTGGGAGGAGCAGGTCCCCAGCAGTACAGAGTATTTCAGGAGAGGAGTGTGCGGATCTTATAGAGGAGGTCACTGGGTGAGAGTTACATAGTGGGACGTTAAGGGGTCCTGGAATATTTTTGGGAATACATACCAGCTCCACTCCAGCCATGTGATCGTCCATCCAGCGGATGATCCCGAAGGCCAGGTCTCCTTCGTTATACTGGATCTGCACCAGAGAGTTCACCTCCAGGGGTCGCTCCTTAGAGTTTACCGTCACTCGCTCTTCCTTGCCGGCAGACTTCCCATCATGCACTAGGGTGTGATGATCGACTGTACCCGTAAGAGACAAGAAGCCGCTGACATCACAAGACCTCTATATCTACCGGCCATCTATACTGGATACACCACTGTCTATTCTCTCCTCATCCTCAGGATCTCTGCTTGCTGTCCGTGGAGACATTCATTGTAACATCCTGATTATGTCCTACTGACTACTCATACAGTGCTGATACATTGTAACGAACCCTGCAACGGAGTCAGTTGGACATTAGAAATTTGCACAGTGTTTCCATTCACTGACAGGAAGCAGAGTCCTCCAGAATGGGGAAGAAAAAAAAATGTCAATAACGTTACAGAAGTTTGTGTCAAGGTCCCTTTTACGGTTTACTGCATGCTAGGTGGGGTCAGTGCGGTGACATGGCGGGCATTCAGCGTCCCCGCGGCGGCCATGTTGACCTGTCAGCAGACTGTACTGTACCTGGAGTCCCAATCTCCTCCTTCACTATGGAGTCCAGAGGGATCTTCAGCAGCTCACTGGACGGGGGATCCTCCTGCCAAGCAAGACGTAGAGGGGGACACAGTGAAGGCAGGCACATAACCCCCATCCTCCTCCTCACCCTCATCATCCACATACTGTATACTTATGCATGAATGGGATATACTGGATATTGCAAGCAAAATTTCTGACCACAGGAAAACCATCATGTCTGGAGTCAGCAACGTCAAGCATGCCTGCTGTTACTACAACTCCCAACAGGATCCATTCACTTCTAGAAGAGTTACAAGCTGAATGTGTGCGCATGCTGGGAGTTGTAGTTTCATAAGAAGGGGAAATGTATGCAACAAAAGGACAGTAAATCCTGAAAAAAACCTGCTGCAGTCTGCAAGAGAACTGCCCCAGAGACCAGCAGGACAGGAGCTTATAACATGTGGAGGGGACTAAGGGGGCATTATACTGTGTGGAGGGGACTAAGGCAGCATTATACTGTGGGCAGAGCACTAAGGGGGCATTATACTGTGTGCAGAGCACTAAGGGGGCATTATACTGTGTGGAGGGGACTAAGGGGGCATTATACTGTGTGGAGGGGACTAAGGGGGCATTATACTGTGTGGAGGGGACTAAGGGGGCATTATACTGTGTGCAGAGAACTAAGGGGGCATTATACTGTGTGCAGAGCACTAAGGGGGCATTATACTGTGTGCAGAAAACTAAGGGGGCATTATACTGTGTGGAGGGGACTAAGGGGGCATTATACTGTGTGCAGAGCACTAAGGGGGCATTATACTGTGTGCAGAGAACTAAGGGGGCATTATACTGTGTGGAGGGGACTAAGGGGGCATTATACTGTGTGGAGGGGACTAAGGGGGCATTATACTGTGTGCAGAGAACTAAGGGGGCATTATACTGTGTGCAGAGAACTAAGGGGGCATTATACTGTGTGGAGGGGACTAAGGGGGCATTATACTGTGTGGAGGGGACTAAGGGGGCATTATACTGTGTGCAGAGAACTAAGGGGGCATTATACTGTGTGCAGAAAACTAAGGGGGCATTATACTGTGTGGAGGGGACTAAGCATTATACTGTGTGCAGAGAACTAAGGGGGCATTATACTGTGTGGAGGGGACTAAGGGAGCATTATACTGTGTGCAGAAAACTAAGGGGGCATTATACTGTGTGGAGGGGACTAAGCATTATACTGTGTGCAGAGAACTAAGGGGGCATTATACTGTGTGGAGGGGACTAAGGGAGCATTAGACTGTGTGCAGAAAACTAAGGGGGCATTATACTGTGTGGAGGGGACTAAGGGGGCATTATACTGTGTGGAGGGGACTAAGGGGGCATTATACTGTGTGGACGGTACTAAGGGGGCATTATACTGTGTGCAGAGCACTAAGGGGGCATTATACTGTGTGCAAAACACTAAGGGGGCATTATACTGTGTGGAGGGGACTAAGGGGGCATTATACTGTGTGCAGAGCACTAAGGGGGCATTATACTGTGTGCAGAGCACTAAGGGGGCATTATACTGTGGGAAGAGAACTAAGGGAGCATTATACTGTGTGGACGGTACTAAGGGAGCATTATACTGTGTGGAGGGGACTAAGGGGGCATTATACTGTGTGCAGAGCACTAAGGGGGCATTATACTGTGGGAAGAGAACTAAGGGAGCATTATACTGTGTGGAGGGGACTAAGGGGGCATTATACTGTATGGAGAGAACTAAGGGGGCATTATACTGTGAGCAGAGCGCTAAGGGGGCATTATACTGTGTGCAGAGCACTAAGGGGGCATTATACTGTTTGGAGGGGACTAAGGGGGCATTATACTGTGTGCAGAAAACTAAGGGGGCATTATACTGTGTGCAGAGAACTAAGGGGGCATTGTACTGTGTGGAGGGGACTAAGGGAGCATTATACTGTGTGCAGAAAACTAAGGGGGCATTATACTGTATGGAGAGAACTAAGGGGGCATTATACTGTGAGCAGAGCACTAAGGGGGCATTATACTGTGTGCAGAGCACTAAGGGGGCATTATTCTGTGTGGAGGGGACTAAGGGGACATTATACTGTGGGAAAAGCACTAAGGGAGCATTATACTGCATGCAGAGCACTAAGGGGGCATTATACTGTGTGGAGGGGACTAAGGGAGCATTATACTGTGTGCAGAGCACTAAAGGAGCATTATACTGTGTGCAGAGCACTAAGCGGACATTATACTGTGGGCAGAGAACTAAGGGGGTATTATATTGTGTGGAGGGGACTAAGGGGGCATTATACTGTGTGAGGCAGAAGTAAGGGGGGCATTATACTGTGTGCAGAGCACTAAGGGGGCATTATACTGTGTGCAGAGCACTAAGGGGGCATTATACTGTGTGCAGAGAACTAAAGGGGCATTATACTGTGGGCAGAGGACTAATGGGGCATTATACTGTGTGCAGAGCACTAAGGGGGCATTATACTGTGTGGATGGGAATAAGGGGGCATTATACTGTGTGCAGGCACTAAGGGGGCATTATACTGTGTGGAGGGGACTAAGGGGGCATTATACTGTGTGCAGAAAACTAAGGGGGCATTATAATGTGTGCAGGCAGTAAGGGGGCATTATACTGTGTGCAGAGAACTAAGGGGGCATTATACTGTGGGCAGAGAACTAAGGGGGCATTATACTGTGGGCAGAGCACTAAGGGGGCATTATACTGTGTGCAGAAAACTAAGGGGGCATTATACTGTGTGGAGGGGACTAAAGGGGCATTATACTGTGTGAAGGGGAAGTAAGGGGAGCATTCTACTGTGTGCAGGCACTAAGGGAGCATTATACTGTGTGCAAGCACTAAGGGAGCATTATACTGTGTGCAAGCACTAAGGTAGCATTATACTGTGTGTAGGGGAAGTAAGGGGAGCATTATACCTTGGGCAGAAAACTAAGGGGGCATTATATTGTGTGGAGGGGACTAAAGGGGGCATTATACTGTGTGGAGGGGACTAAGGGGGCATTATTCTGTGTGCAGGCACTAAAAGGGCATTATACTGTTTAACGGGGGAAAGTAAAGGGGGCATTATACTATGTGAGGGGGAACTAAGGGGGCATTATACTGTGTGCAGAAGTAAGAGGGGCATTATACTTTGTTGGGGCACCAATGGGGCATTATACCTTGTGGAGTACACTAAGGAGGCTTTATCAATGTTACACAAAGGAGGGCACTATTACTGTATGGGGGTACAATGGGACTGGGTGGTATGGCTGTTGGGGTTAGAGGTGCGCTCTTACCGGTAAGACCTCCACGAAGCCTGTAGCCGCTTGATTACTTGAGAAGACAACTATTCCTCGCTTTAGAGAGTCCTCTACAAAGAAGGCCACCTTGTCCCCGGCTTGAACAGAACCAGTCTGTGGATATGGGGCCCCCGCACCCTCTGGTGGAGGGGCCCCGGAGAAAATGACCTTATTGAAAGGTAATAGGAGGCCGCTGTTCTTCTTACATTTGAAGAATGTCAACCCTTTATAGGTGCCGTCCATGTTACCACGACCTTCACCTTCACCCTGTGGAATTACTGTCAGTGAATATAAAAACCAAAAAACTTCTGGGCCCCACATACCACGGGGCCCACATACCACGCTGCTTATTATTTTATGGGGTGAAAAAGTCTTGTCATAAAGTGTCACATCATACACTAAAGCCAAGCACAACTTGACCTCCATCTCAGCCACAAGTGAACCCAATTGCACTGCAGATTAGACCCAGGCCTACTCCTATTCTACGTAAGGTCCCCCTTAATACCACGCCTCCTCAGCCTTAATCCAACCCTAACTATACATGAGCCTAAAGACATCCCTAACACTCCTCCTCCCGAAATGTAAGACAACCCTAATCTTATCCTGCCACAGGATATAACTTACTCAAACCCTTCTCCTCCATGGCCTAAAGCCAACCCCAACCTCAACCCTATTCCCCCCAACCTAAATCCATCCCTACCCTTACTCCTCCCCAGCCTAAAGCCATTACAAACCCTGCACCTCCTAAACCTAAAGCAGCTGCAACCCTCCTCCTCCCTATCCTCAAGTCAAACTTAACACTCCTCCTCCCCAGCCTAAGGTCAGCACTAACCCTCCTCCTCCCCAGCCTAAGGTCAGCACTAACCCTCCTCCTCCCAGCCTAAGGTCAGCACTAACCCTCCTCCACCCCAGCCTAAGGTCAGCACTAACCCTCCTCCTCCCCAGCCTAAGGTCAGCACTAACCCTCCTCCTCCCCAGCCTAAGGTCAGCACTAACCCTCCTCCTCCCCAGCCTAAGGTCAGCACTAACCCTCCTCCTCCCAGCCTAAGGTCAGCACTAACCCTCCTCCACCCCAGCCTAAGGTCAGCACTAACCCTCCTCCTCCCCAGCCTAAGGTCAGCACTAACCCTCCTCCTCCCCAGCCTAAGGTCAGCACTAACCCTCCTCCTCCCCAGCCTAAGGTCAGCACTAACCCTCCTCCTCCCAGCCTAAGGTCAGCACTAACCCTCCTCCTCCCAGCCTAAGGTCAGCACTAACCCTCCTCCACCCCAGCCTAAGGTCAGCACTAACCCTCCTCCTCCCAGCCTAAGGTCAGCACTAACCCTCCTCCTCCCAGCCTAAGGTCAGCACTAACCCTCCTCCTCCCAGCCTAAGGTCAGCACTAACCCTCCTCCACCCCAGCCTAAGGTCAGCACTAACCCTCCTCCACCCCAGCCTAAGGTCAGCACTAACCCTCCTCCTCCCAGCCTAAGGTCAGCACTAACCCTCCTCCTCCCAGCCTAAGGTCAGCACTAACCCTCCTCCACCCCAGCCTAAGGTCAGCACTAACCCTCCTCCACCCCAGCCTAAGGTCAGCACTAACCCTCCTCCTCCCAGCCTAAGGTCAGCACTAACCCTCCTCCACCCCAGCCTAAGGTCAGCACTAACCCTCCTCCTCCCAGCCTAAGGTCAGCACTAACCCTCCTCCTCCAAGCCTAAGGTCAGCACTAACCCTCCTCCTCCCAGCCTAAGGTCAGCACTAACCCTCCTCCTCCCAGCCTAAGGTCAGCACTAACCCTCCTCCTCCCAGCCTAAGGTCAGCACTAACCCTCCTCCACCCCAGCCTAAGGTCAGCACTAACCCTCCTTCTCCCAGCCTAAGGTCAGCACTAACCCTCCTCCTCCCAGCCTAAGGTCAGCACTAACCCTCCTCCTCCCAGCCTAAGGTCAGCACTAACCCTCCTCCTCCCAGCCTAAGGTCAGCACTAACCCTCCTCCTCCCAGCCTAAGGTCAGCACTAACCCTCCTCCTCCCAGCCTAAGGTCAGCACTAACCCTCCTCCTCCCAGCCTAAGGTCAGCACTAACCCTCCTCCTCCCAGCCCAAGGTCAGCACTAACCCTCCTCCACCCCAGCCTAAGGTCAGCACTAACCCTCCTCCACCCCAGCCTAAGGTCAGCACTAACCCTCCTCCTCCCAGCCTAAGGTCAGCACTAACCCTCCTCCACCCCAGCCTAAGATCAGCACTAACCCTCCTCCACCCCAGCCTAAAGTCAGCACTAACCCTCCTCCACCCCAGCCTAAGGTCAGCACTAACCCTCATCCTCCTCAGTCTAAGGTCAGCACTAACCCTCCTCCACCCCAGCCTAAGGTCAGCACTAACCCTCCTCCTCCCCGGCCTAAGGTCAGCACTATTTCTCCCAAGCCTAAAGTAATCCCTAACTTGACTCCAGCCTAACCTAAACCATTCCCACCCCCGTTATTGAAGATTATGCACCGTCTCCCCAACTCTCACCCCATAGCGGTAGCAATATACCCCAGGCTAAGGCAATAATGCCCCTCAAAAGCCAGCACTGCCCCCAATCTAAGGCAAACCCATCCACCAATGGTGACCCCAAGAGCAGTGGTCTTACCTAAAGCATAATCACACACTGCCCCACATAATGTAACCCCTCAATAGTAGACCTACACCATTATATAAAACCCCCCAATAGTAGCCTTACACCATTATATAACACAGCCCCCGAATAGTAGCCCTACACCATTATATAACACAGCCCCCGAATAGTAGCCCTACACCATTATATAACACAGCCCCCAATAGTAGCCCCACACCATTATATAACACAGCCCCCCAATAGTAGCCCTACACCATTATATACCACAGCCCCCCAATAGTAGCCCTACACCATTATATACCACAGCCCCCCAATAGTAGCCCTACACCATTATATACCACAGCCCCCCAATAGTAGCCCTACACCATTATATACCACAGCCACCAATAGTAGCCCTACACCATTATATACCACAGCCTCCAATAGTAGCCCTACACCATTATATACCACAGCCCCCCAATAGTAGCCCCAAACCATTATATAATACAGCCCCCCAATAGTAGCCCTACACCATTATATACCACAGCCCCCCAATAGTAGCCCTACACCATTATATACCACAGCCCCCAATAGTAGCCCTACACCATTATATACCACAGCCCCCCAACAGTAGCCCTACACCATTATATACCACAGCCCCCAATAGTAGCCCTACACCATTATATACCACAGCCCCCCAATAGTAGCCCTACACCATTATATACCACAGCCCCCCAATAGTAGCCCTACACCATTATATACCACAGCCCCCAATAGTAGCCCCAAACCATTATATAATACAGCCCCCCAATAGTAGCCCTACACCATTATATACCACAGCCCCCAATAGTAGCCCCAAACCATTATATAATACAGCCCCCCAATAGTAGCCCTACACCATTATATACCACAGCCCCCAATAGTAGCCCTACACCATTATATAACACAACCCCCAATAGTAGCCCTACACCATTATATAACACAGCCCCCCCATAGTAGCCCTACACCATTATATACCACAGCCCCCCAATAGTAGCCCTACACCATTATATACCACAGCCCCCAATAGTAGCCCCAAACCATTATATAACACAGCCCCCAATAGTAGCCCTACACCATTATATACCACAGCCCCCCAATAGTAGCCCAACATTATATACCACAGCCCCCAATAGTAGCCCTACACCATTATATACCACAGCCCCCAATAGTAGCCCTACACCATTATATACCACAGCCCCCCAATAGTAGCCCTACACCATTATATACCACAGCCCCCAATAGTAGCCCTACACCATTATATACCACAGCCCCCAATAGTAGCCCTACACCATTATATACCACAGCCCCCAATAGTAGCCCTACACCATTATATACCACAGCCCCCAATAGTAGCCCTACACCATTATATACCACAGCCCCCAATAGTAGCCCTACACCATTAAATACCACAGCCCCCAATAGTAGCCCTACACCATTATATAACACAGCCTCCCAATAGTAGCCCTACACCATTATATACCACAGCCCCCAATAGTAGCCCTACACCATTATATACCACAGCCCCCAATAGTAGCCCTACACCATTATATACCACAGCCTCCAATAGTAGCCCTACACCATTATATACCACAGCCCCCCAATAGTAGCCCCAAACCATTATAAAATACAGCCCCCCAATAGTAGCCCTACACCATTATATACCACAGCCCCCCAATAGTAGCCCTACACCATTATATAACACAGCCCCCAATAGTAGCCCTACACCATTATATAGCACAGCCCCCCAATAGTAGCCCTACATTATATACCACAGCCCCCAATAGTAGCCCTACACCATTATATACCACAGCCCCCAATAGTAGCCCTACACCATTATATACCACAGCCCCCCAATAGTAGCCCTACACCATTATATACCACAGCCCCCAATAGTAGCCCTACACCATTATATACCACAGCCCCCAATAGTAGCCCTACACCATTATATACCACAGCCCCCAATAGTAGCCCTACACCATTATATACCACAGCCCCCAATAGTAGCCCTACACCATTATATACCACAGCCCCCAATAGTAGCCCTACACCATTATATAACACAGCCTCCCAATAGTAGCCCTACACCATTATATACCACAGCCCCCAATAGTAGCCCTACACCATTATATACCACAGCCCCCCAATAGTAGCCCTACACCATTATATACCACAGCCCCCAATAGTAGCCCTACACCATTATATAACACAGCCTCCCAATAGTAGCCCTACACCATTATATACCACAGCCCCCAATAGTAACCCTACACCATTATATACCACAGCCCCCCAATAGTAGCCCTACACCATTATATACCACAGCCCCCCAATAGTAGCCCTACACCATTATATACCACAGCCCCCAATAGTAGCCCTACACCATTATATACCACAGCCCCCCAATAGTAGCCCTACACCATTATATACCACAGCCCCCAATAGTAGCCCTACACCACTATATACCACAGCCCCCGAATAGTAGCCCTACACCATTATATACCACAGCCCCCCAATAGTAGCCCTACACCATTATATACCACAGCCCCCAATAGTAGCCCTACACCATTATATACCACAGCCCCCAATAGTAGCCCTACACCATTATATACCACAGCTCCCAATAGTAGCCCTACACCATTATATAACACAGCCCCCAATAGTAGCCCTACACCATTATATACCACAGCCCCACAATAGTAGCCCTACACCATTATATAACACAGCCCCCCAATAGTAGCCCTACACCATTATATACCACAGCCCTCCAATAGTAGCCCTACACCATTATATACCACAGCCCCCAATAGTAGCCCTACACCATTATATACCACAGCCCCCAATAGTAGCCCTACACCATTATATACCACAGCCCGACAATAGTAGCCCTACACCATTATATAACACAACCCCCAATAGTAGCCCTACACCATTATATACCACAGCCCCAATAGTAGCCCCAAACCATTATATAATACAGCCCCCCAATAGTAGCCCTACACCATTATATACCACAGCCCCCCAATAGTAGCCCTACACCATTATATACCACAGCCCCCAATAGTAGCCCTACACCATTATATACCACAGCCCCCCAATAGTAGCCCTACACCATTATATACCACAGCCCCCAATAGTAGCCCTACACCATTATATACCACAGCCCCCCAATAGTAGCCCTACACCGTTATATACCACAGCCCCCCAATAGTAGCCCTACACCATTATATACCACAGCCCCAATAGTAGCCCCAAACCATTATATAATACAGCCCCCCAACAGTAGCCCTACACCATTATATACCACAGCCCCCAATAGTAGCCCTACACCATTATATACCACAGCCCCCAATAGTAGCCCTACACCATTATATACCACAGCCCCCAATAGTAGCCCTACACCATTATATACCACAGCCCCCAATAGTAGCCCCAAACCATTATATAACACAGCCCCCAATAGTAGCCCTACACCATTATATACCACAGCCCCCAATAGTAGCCCCAAACCATTATATAACACAGCCCCACAATAGTAGCCCTACACCATTATATACCACAGCCCCCCAATAGTAGCCCTACACCATTATATACCACAGCCCCCAATAGTAGCCCTACACCATTATATACCACAGCCCCCAATAGTAGCCCTACACCATTATATACCACAGCCCCCCAATAGTAGCCCTACACCATTATATACCACAGCCCCCAATAGTAGCCCTACACCATTATATACCACAGCCCCCAATAGTAGCCCTACACCATTATATAACACAACCCCCAATAGTAGCCCTACACCATTATATACCACAGCCCCCAATAGTAGCCCTACACCATTATATACCACAACCCCCAATAGTAGCCCTACACCATTATATACCACAGCCCCCCAATAGTAGCCCTACACCATTATATACCACAGCCCCCAATAGTAGCCCTACACCACTATATACCACAGCCCCCGAATAGTAGCCCTACACCATTATATACCACAGCCCCCCAATAGTAGCCCTACACCATTATATACCACAGCCCCCAATAGTAGCCCTACACCATTATATACCACAGCCCCCAATAGTAGCCCCACACCATTATATACCACAGCCCCCCAATAGTAGCCCTACACCATTATATACCACAGCCCCCAATAGTAGCCCTACACCATTATATACCACAGCCCCCCAATAGTAGCCCTACACCATTATATACCACAGCCCCCAATAGTAGCCCTACACCATTATATACCACAACCCCCAATAGTAGCCCTACACCATTATATACCACAGCTCCCAATAGTAGCCCTACACCATTATATAACACAGCCCCCAATAGTAGCCCTACACCATTATATACCACAGCCCCACAATAGTAGCCCTACACCATTATATAACACAGCCCCCCAATAGTAGCCCTACACCATTATATACCACAGCCCTCCAATAGTAGCCCTACACCATTATATACCACAGCCCCCAATAGTAGCCCTACACCATTATATACCACAGCCCCCAATAGTAGCCCTACACCATTATATACCACAGCCCGACAATAGTAGCCCTACACCATTATATAACACAACCCCCAATAGTAGCCCTACACCATTATATACCACAGCCCCAATAGTAGCCCCAAACCATTATATAATACAGCCCCCCAATAGTAGCCCTACACCATTATATACCACAGCCCCCCAATAGTAGCCCTACACCATTATATACCACAGCCCCCAATAGTAGCCCTACACCATTATATACCACAGCCCCCCAATAGTAGCCCTACACCATTATATACCACAGCCCCCAATAGTAGCCCTACACCATTATATACCACAGCCCCCCAATAGTAGCCCTACACCGTTATATACCACAGCCCCCCAATAGTAGCCCTACACCATTATATACCACAGCCCCAATAGTAGCCCCAAACCATTATATAATACAGCCCCCCAATAGTAACCCTACACCATTATATACCACAGCCCCCAATAGTAGCCCCAAACCATTATATAATACAGCCCCCCAACAGTAGCCCTACACCATTATATACCACAGCCCCCAATAGTAGCCCTACACCATTATATACCACAGCCCCCAATAGTAGCCCTACACCATTATATACCACAGCCCCCAATAGTAGCCCTACACCATTATATACCACAGCCCCCAATAGTAGCCCCAAACCATTATATAACACAGCCCCCAATAGTAGCCCTACACCATTATATACCACAGCCCCCAATAGTAGCCCCAAACCATTATATAACACAGCCCCACAATAGTAGCCCTACACCATTATATACCACAGCCCCCCAATAGTAGCCCTACACCATTATATACCACAGCCCCCAATAGTAGCCCTACACCATTATATACCACAGCCCCCAATAGTAGCCCTACACCATTATATACCACAGCCCCCCAATAGTAGCCCTACACCATTATATACCACAGCCCCCAATAGTAGCCCTACACCATTATATACCACAGCCCCCAATAGTAGCCCTACACCATTATATAACACAACCCCCAATAGTAGCCCTACACCATTATATACCACAGCCCCCAATAGTAGCCCTACACCATTATATACCACAACCCCCAATAGTAGCCCTACACCATTATATACCACAGCCCCCCAATAGTAGCCCTACACCATTATATACCACAGCCCCCAATAGTAGCCCTACACCACTATATACCACAGCCCCCGAATAGTAGCCCTACACCATTATATACCACAGCCCCCCAATAGTAGCCCTACACCATTATATACCACAGCCCCCAATAGTAGCCCTACACCATTATATACCACAGCCCCCAATAGTAGCCCCACACCATTATATACCACAGCCCCCCAATAGTAGCCCTACACCATTATATACCACAGCCCCCAATAGTAGCCCTACACCATTATATACCACAGCCCCCCAATAGTAGCCCTACACCATTATATACCACAGCCCCCAATAGTAGCCCTACACCATTATATACCACAACCCCCAATAGTAGCCCTACACCATTATATACCACAGCTCCCAATAGTAGCCCTATACCATTATATAACACAGCCCCCAATAGTAGCCCTACACCATTATATACCACAGCCCCCAATAGTAGCCCTACACCATTATATACCACAGCTACCCAATAGTAGCCCTACACCATTATATACCACAGCCCCCAATAGTAGCCCTACACCTTTATATACCACAGCCCCCAATAGTAGCCCTACACCATTATATACCACAGCCCCACAATAGTAGCCCTACACCATTATATACCACAGCCCCCAATAGTAGCCCTACACCATTACATACCACAGCTCCCAATAGTAGCCCTACACCATTATATAACACAGCCCCCAATAGTAGCCCTACACCATTATATACCACAGCCCCAATAGTAGCCCTACATTATATACCACAGCCCCCAATAGTAGCCCTACACCATTATATACCACAGCCCCCAATAGTAGCCCTACACCATTATATACCACAGCCCCCAAATAGTAGCCCCAACCCCCCATTATATACCACAGCCCCCCAATAGTAGCCCTACACCATTATATACCACAGCCCCCAATAGTAGCCCTACACCATTATATACCACAGCCCCCAATAGTAGCCCTACACCATTATATACCACAGCCCCCAATAGTAGCCCTACACCATTATATACCACAGCCCCCAATAGTAGCCCTACACCATTATATACCACAGCTCCCAATAGTAGCCCTACACCATTATATAACACAGCCCCCAATAGTAGCCCTACACCACTATATACCACAGCCCCCGAATAGTAGCCCTACACCATTATATACCACAGCCCCCAATAGTAGCCCTACACCATTATATACCACAGCCCCCAATAGTAGCCCTACACCATTATATACCACAGCCCCCAATAGTAGCCCTACACCATTATATACCACAGCCCCCAATAGTAGCCCTACACCATTATATACCACAGCCCCCCAATAGTAGCCCTACACCATTATATAACACAGCCCCCAATAGTAGCCCTACATCATTATATACCACAGACCCCAATAGTAGCCCTACACCATTATATACCACAGCCCCCAATAGTAGCCCTACACCATTATATACCACAGCCCTCAATAGTAGCCCTACACCATTATATACCAAAGCCCCCAATAGTAGCCCTACACCATTATATACCACAGCCCCCCAATAGTAGCCCTACACCATTATATACCACAGCCCCCAATAGAAGCCCTACACCATTATATACCACAGCCCCCAATAGTAGCCCTACACCATTATATACCACAGCCCCCAATAGTAGCCCTACACCATTATATACCACAGCCCCCAATAGTAGCCCTACACCATTATATACCACAGCCCCCAATAGTAGCCCTACATCATTATATACCACAGCCCCCCAATAGTAGCCCTACACCATTATATACCACAGCCCCCAATAGTAGCCCTACACCATTATATACCACAGCCCCCAATAGTAGCCCTACACCATTATATACCACAGCCCCCCAATAGTAGCCCTACACCATTATATAACACAACCCCCAATAGTAGCCCTACACCATTATATACCACAGCCCCAATAGTAGCCCTACACCATTATATACCACAGCCCGACAATAGTAGCCCTACACCATTATATACCACGGCCCCAATAGTAGCCCTACACCATTATATAACACAACCCCCAATAGTATCCCTACATCATTATATACCACAGCCCCAATAGTAGCCCTACACCATTATATACCACAGCCCCCCAATAGTAGCCCTACACCATTATATACCACAGCCCCCAATAGTAGCCCTACACCATTATATACCACAGCCCCCAATAGTAGCCCTACACCATTATATACCACAGCCCCCAATAGTAGCCCTACACCATTATATAACACAACCCCCAATAGTAGCCCTACATCATTATATACCACAGCCCACCAATAGTAGCCCCACACCATTATATACCACAGCCCACAATAGTAGCCCTACACCATTATATACCACAGCCCCCAATAGTAGCCCTACACCATTATATACCACAGCCCCAATAGTAGCCCTACACCATTATATACCACAGCCCTCCAATAGTAGCCCTACACCATTATATACCACAGCCCCAATAGTAGCCCTACATTATATACCACAGCCCCAATAGTAGCCCTACATCATTATATACCACACCCCCAATAGTAGCCCTACACCATTATATGCCACAGCCCCCCAATAGTAGCCCTACACCATTATATACCACAGCCCCCAATAGTAGCCCTACACCATTATATACCACAGCCCCCAATAGTAGCCCTACACCATTATATACCACAGCCCCCCAATAGTAGCCCTACACCATTATATACCACAGCCCCCAATAGTAGCCCTACACCATTATATACCACAGCCCCACAATAGTAGCCCTACACCATTATATAACACAACCCCCAATAGTAGCCCTACACCATTATATACCACAGCCCCCCAATAGTAGCCCTACACCATTATATACCACAGCCCCCAATAGAGGCCCTACACCATTATATACCACAGCCCCCAAATAGTAGCCGCAAACCATTATATACCACAGCCCCCAATAGTAGCCCTACACCATTATATACCACAGCCCCCAATAGTAGCCCTACACCATTATATACCACAGCCCCCAATAGTAGCCCTACATCATTATATACCACAGCCCCCCCAATAGTAGCCCTACACCATTATATACCACAGTCCCCAATAGTAGCCCTACATCATTATATACCACAGCCCCCAATAGTAGCCCTACACCATTATATACCACAGCCCCCAATAGTAGCCCTACACCATTATATACCACAGCCCCCAATAGTAGCACTACACCATTATATAACACAGCCCCACAATAGTAGCCCTACACCATTATATACCACAGCCCCCCAATAGTAGCCCTACACCATTATATACCACAGCCCCCAATAGTAGCCCTACACCATTATATACCACAGCCCCCCAATAGTAGCCCTACAACATTATATACCACAGCCCCCCAATAGTAGCCCTACACCATTATATACCACAGCCCCCCAATAGTAGCCCTACACCATTATATACCACAGGCCCACAATAGTAGCCCTACACCATTATATACCACAGCCCCCCAATAGTAGCCCTACACCATTATATACCACAGCTCCCCAATAGTAGCCCTACACCATTATATACCACAGCCCCCAATAGTAGCCCTACATCATTATATACCACAGCCCCCAATAGTAGCCCTACACCATTATATAACACAGCCCCCCAATAGTAGCCCTACACCATTATATACTACAGCCCCCAATAGTAGCCCTACACCATTATATACCACAGCCCCCAATAGTAGCCCTACACCATTATATACCACAGCCCCCCAATAGTAGCCCTACACCATTATATACCACAGCCCCCAATAGTAGCCCTACACCATTATATACCACAGCCCCCAATAGTAGCCCTACACCATTATATACCACAGCCCCCCAATAGTAGCCCTACACCATTATATACCACAGCCCGACAATAGTAGCCCTACACCATTATATAACACAACCCCCAATAGTAGCCCTACACCATTATATACCACAGCCCCCAATAGTAGCCCTACACCATTATATACCACAGCTCCCCAATAGTAGCCCTACACCATTATATACCACAGCCCCCAATAGTAGCCCTACACCATTATATACCACAGCCCCCAAATAGTAGCCCCAACCCCCCATTATATACCACAGCCCCCCAATAGTAGCCCTACACCATTATATACCACAGCCCCCAATAGTAGCCCTACACCATTATATAACACAGCCCCCAATAGTAGCCCTACACCATTATATAACACAGCCCCCAATAGTAGCCCTACACCATTATATACCACAGCCCCCAATAGTAGCCCTATACCATTATATACCACAGCCCCCCAATAGTAGCCCTACACCATTATATACCACAGCCCCCAATAGTAGCCCTACACCATTATATACCACAGCCCCCAATAGTAGCCCTACACCATTTTTTACCACAGCCCCCCAATAGTAGCCCTACATCATTATATACCACAGACCCCAATAGTAGCCCTACACCATTATATACCACAGCCCCCAATAGTAGCCCTACACCATTATATACCACAGCCCCCAATAGTAGCCCTACACCATTATATACCACAGCCCCCAATAGTAGCCCTACACCATTATATACCACAGCTCCCAATAGTAGCCCTACACCATTATATACCACAGCCCCCCAATAGTAGCCCTACACCATTATATACCACAGCCCCACAATAGTAGCCCTACACCATTATATACCACAGCCCCCCAATAGTAGCCCTACACCATTATATACCACAGCCCCCCAATAGTAGCCCTACATCATTATATACCACAGCCCCCCAATAGTAGCCCTACATTATATACCACAGCCCCCAATAGTAGCACTACACCATTATATACCACAGCCCCCAATAGTAGCCCTACACCATTATATACCACAGCCCCCAAATAGTAGCCCCAACCCCCCATTATATACCACAGCCCCCCAATAGTAGCCCTACACCATTATATACCACAGCCCCCAATAGTAGCCCTACACCATTATATACCACAGCCCCCAATAGTAGCCCTACATCATTATATACCACAGCCCCCAATAGTAGCCCTACACCATTATATACCACAGTCCCCAATAGTAGCCCTACACCATTATATACCACAGCCCCCAAATAGTAGCCCCAACCCCCCATTATATACCACAGCCCCCCAATAGTAGCCCCAACCCCCCATTATATACCACAGCCCCCAATAGTAGCCCTACACCATTATATACCACAGCCCGACAATAGTAGCCCTACACCATTATATAACACAACCCCCAATAGTAGCCCTACACCATTATATACCACAGCCCCAATAGTAGCCCCAAACCATTATATAATACAGCCCCCCAATAGTTGCCCTACACCATTATATACCACAGCCCCCAATAGTAGCCCTACACCATTATATACCAGAGCCCCCCAATAGTAGCCCTACACCATTATATACCACAGCCCCCAATAGTAGCCCTACACCATTATATACCACAGCCCCCCAATAGTAGCCCTACACCATTATATACCACAGCCCCCAATAGTAGCCCTACACCATTATATACCACAGCCCCCCAATAGTAGCCCTACACCATTATATACCACAGCCCCCCAATAGTAGCCCTACACCATTATATACCACAGCCCCCAATAGTAGCCCCAAACCATTATATAATACAGCCCCCCAATAGTAGCCCTACACCATTATATACCACAGCCCCCAATAGTAGCCCCAAACCATTATATAATACAGCCCCGCCATAGTAGCCCTACACCATTATATAACACAACCCCCAATAGTAGCCCTACACCATTATATAACACAGCCCCCCAATAGTAGCCCTACACCATTATATACCACAGCCCCCCAATAGTAGCCCTACACCATTATATACCACAGCCCCCAATAGTAGCCCCAAACCATTATATAACACAGCCCCCAATAGTAGCCCTACACCATTATATACCACAGCCCCCCAACAGTAGCCCTACATTATATACCACAGCCCCCAATAGTAGCCCTACACCATTATATACCACAGCCCCCAATAGTAGCCCTACACCATTATATACCACAGCCCCCCAATAGTAGCCCCACACCATTATATACCACAGCCCCCCAATAGTAGCCCTACACCATTATATACCACAGCCCCCAATAGTAGCCCTACACCATTATATACCACAGCCCCCAATAGTAGCCCTACACCATTATATACCACAGCCCCCAATAGTAGCCCTACACCATTATATACCACAGCCCCCCAATAGTAGCCCTACACCATTATATACCACAGCCCCCAATAGTAGCCCTACACCATTATATACCACAGCCCCCAATAGTAGCCCTACACCATTATATAACACAACCCCCAATAGTAGCCCTACACCATTATATACCACAGCCCCCAATAGTAGCCCTACACCATTATATACCACAACCCCCAATAGTAGCCCTACACCATTATATACCACAGCCCCCCAATAGTAGCCCTACACCATTATATACCACAGCCCCCAATAGTAGCCCTACACCATTATATACCACAGCCCCCCAATAGTAGCCCTACACCATTATATACCACAGCCCCCAATAGAAGCCCTACACCATTATATACCACAGCCCCCAATAGTAGCCCTACACCATTATATACCACAGCCCCCAATAGTAGCCCTACACCATTATATACCACAGCCCCCAATAGTAGCCCTACACCATTATATACCACAGCCCCCAATAGTAGCCCTACATCATTATATACCACAGCCCCCCAATAGTAGCCCTACACCATTATATACCACAGCCCCCAATAGTAGCCCTACACCATTATATACCACAGCCCCCAATAGTAGCCCTACACCATTATATACCACAGCCCCCCAATAGTAGCCCCAAACCATTATATACCACAGCCCCCAATAGTAGCCCTACACCATTATATAACACAACCCCCAATAGTAGCCCTACACCATTATATACCACAGCCCCAATAGTAGCCCTACACCATTATATACCACAGCCCGACAATAGTAGCCCTACACCATTATATACCACAGCCCCAATAGTAGCCCTACACCATTATATAACACAACCCCCAATAGTAGCCCTACATCATTATATACCACAGCCCCAATAGTAGCCCTACACCATTATATACCACAGCCCCCCAATAGTAGCCCTACACCATTATATACCACAGCCCCCAATAGTAGCCCTGCACCATTATATACCACAGCCCCCAATAGTAGCCCTACACCATTATATACCACAGCCCCCAATAGTAGCCCTACATCATTATATACCACAGCCCCCCAATAGTAGCCCCACACCATTATATACCACAGCCCACAATAGTAGCCCTACACCATTATATACCACAGCCCCCAATAGTAGCCCTACACCATTATATACCACAGCCCCCAATAGTAGCCCTACACCATTATATACCACAGCCCCCCAATAGTAGCCCTACACCATTATATACCACAGCCCCCAATAGTAGCCCTACACCATTATATACCACAGCCCCACAATAGTAGCCCTACACCATTATATAACACAACCCCCAATAGTAGCCCTACACCATTATATACCACAGCCCCACAATAGTAGCCCTACACCATTATATAACACAACCCCCAATAGTAGCCCTACACCATTATATACCACAGCCCCCAAATAGTAGCCGCAAACCATTATATACCACAGCCCCCAATAGTAGCCCTACACCATTATATACCACAGCCCCCAATAGTAGCCCTACACCATTATATACCACAGCCCCCAATAGTAGCCCTACACCATTATATACCACAGCCCCCAATAGTAGCCCTACACCATTATATACCACAGCCCCCAATAGTAGCCCTACACCATTATATACCACAGCCCCCAATAGTAGCCCTACACCATTATATACCACAGCCCCCAATAGTAGCCCTACACCATTATATACCACAGCCCCCAATAGTAGCACTACACCATTATATAACACAGCCCCACAATAGTAGCCCTACACCATTATATACCACAGCCCCCCAATAGTAGCCCTACACCATTATATATCACAGCCCCCAATAGTAGCCCTACACCATTATATACCACAGCCCCCCAATAGTAGCCCTACACCATTATATACCACAGCCCCCCAATAGTAGCCCTACACCATTATATACCACAGCCCCCCAATAGTAGCCCTACACCATTATATACCACAGGCCCACAATAGTAGCCCTACACCATTATATACCACAGCCCCCCAATAGTAGCCCTACACCATTATATACCACAGCTCCCCAATAGTAGCCCTACACCATTATATACCACAGCCCCCAATAGTAGCCCTACATCATTATATACCACAGCCCCCAATAGTAGCCCTACACCATTATATAACACAGCCCCCCAATAGTAGCCCTACACCATTATATACTACAGCCCCCAATAGTAGCCCTACACCATTATATACCACAGCCCCCAATAGTAGCCCTACATCATTATATACCACAGCCCCCAATAGTAGCCCTACACCATTATATACCACAGCCCCCAAATAGTAGCCCCAACCCCCCATTATATACCACAGCCCCTCAATAGTAGCCCTACACCATTATATACCACAGCCCCCAATAGTAGCCCTACACCATTATATACCACAGCCCCCAATAGTAGCCCTACACCATTATATAACACAGCCCCCAATAGTAGCCCTACACCATTATATAACACAGCCCCCAATAGTAGCCCTACACCATTATATACCACAGCCCCCAATAGTAGCCCTATACCATTATATACCACAGCCCCCCAATAGTAGCCCTACACCATTATATACCACAGCCCCCAATAGTAGCCCTACACCATTATATACCACAGCCCCCCAATAGTAGCCCTACACCATTATATACCACAGCCCCCCCAATAGTAGCCCTACACCATTATATACCACAGCCCCCCCAATAGTAGCCCTACACCATTATATACCACAGCCCCCAATAGTAGCCCTACACCATTATATACCACAGCCCCCAATAGTAGCCCTACACCATTTTTTACCACAGCCCCCCAATAGTAGCCCTACACCATTATATACCACAGCCCCCCAATAGTAGCCCTACACCATTATATACCACAGCCCCCAATAGTAGCCCTACACCATTATATACCACAGACCCCAATAGTAGCCCTACACCATTATATACCACAGCCCCCCAATAGTAGCCCTACACCATTATATACCACAGCCCCCAATAGTAGCCCTACACCATTATATACCACAGCCCCCCAATAGTAGCCCTACACCATTATATACCACAGCCCCCCAATAGTAGCCCTACATCATTATATACCACAGCCCCCCAATAGTAGCCCTACATTATATACCACAGCCCCCAATAGTAGCACTACACCATTATATACCACAGCCCCCAATAGTAGCCCTACACCATTATATACCACAGCCCCCAAATAGTAGCCCCAACCCCCCATTATATACCACAGCCCCCCAATAGTAGCCCTACACCATTATATACCACAGCCCCCAATAGTAGCCCTACACCATTATATACCACAGCCCCCAATAGTAGCCCTACATCATTATATACCACAGCCCCCAATAGTAGCCCTACACCATTATATACCACAGTCCCCAATAGTAGCCCTACACCATTATATACCACAGCCCCCAAATAGTAGCCCCAACCCCCCATTATATACCACAGCCCCCCAATAGTAGCCCCAACCCCCCATTATATACCACAGCCCCCAATAGTAGCCCTACACCATTATATACCACAGCCCGACAATAGTAGCCCTACACCATTATATAACACAACCCCCAATAGTAGCCCTACACCATTATATACCACAGCCCCAATAGTAGCCCCAAACCATTATATAATACAGCCCCCCAATAGTAGCCCTACACCATTATATACCACAGCCCCCAATAGTAGCCCTACACCATTATATACCACAGCCCCCCAATAGTAGCCCTACATCATTATATACCACAGCCCCCAATAGTAGCCCTACATTATATACCACAGCCCCCAATAGTAGCCCCAAACCATTATATAATACAGCCCCCCAATAGTAGCCCTACACCATTATATACCACAGCCCCCATTAGTAGCCCTACACCATTATATACCACAGCCCCCCAATAGTAGCCCTACACCATTATATACCACAGCCCCCAATAGTAGCCCTACACCATTATATACCACAGCCCCCCAATAGTAGCCCTACACCATTATATACCACAGCCCCCCAATAGTAGCCCTACACCATTATATACCACAGCCCCCAATAGTAGCCCCAAACCATTATATAATACAGCCCCCCAATAGTAGCCCTACACCATTATATACCACAGCCCCCAATAGTAGCCCCAAACCATTATATAATACAGCCCCCCAATAGTAGCCCTACACCATTATATACCACAGCCCCCAATAGTAGCCCCAAACCATTATATAATACAGCCCCCCAATAGTAGCCCTACACCACTATATAACACAACCCCCAATAGTAGCCCTACACCATTATATAACACAGCCCCCCAATAGTAGCCCTACACCATTATATACCACAGCCCCCCAATAGTAGCCCTACACCATTATATACCACAGCCCCCAATAGTAGCCCCAAACCATTATATAACACAGCCCCCAATAGTAGCCCTACACCATTATATACCACAGCCCCCCAATAGTAGCCCTACATTATATACCACAGCCCCCAATAGTAGCCCTACACCATTATATACCACAGCCCCCAATAGTAGCCCTACACCATTATATACCACAGCCCCCAATAGTAGCCCTACACCATTATATACCACAGCCCCCCAATAGTAGCCCCACACCATTATATACCACAGCCCCCAATAGTAGCCCTACACCATTATATACCACAGCCCCCCAATAGTAGCCCTACACCATTATATACCACAGCCCCCAATAGTAGCCCTACACCATTATATACCACAGCCCCCAATAGTAGCCCTACACCATTATATACCACAGCCCCCAATAGTAGCCCTACACCATTATATACCACAGCCCCCAATAGTAGCCCTACACCATTATATACCACAGCCCCCAATAGTAGCCCTACACCATTATATACCACAGCCCCCAATAGTAGCCCTACACCATTATATACCACAGCCCCCAATAGTAGCCCTACACCATTATATACCACAGCCGCCCAATAGTAGCCCTACACCATTATATACCACAGCCCCCAATAGTAGCCCTACACCACTATATACCACAGCCCCCCAATAGTAGCCCTACACCATTATATACCACAACCCCCAATAGTAGCCCTACACCATTATATACCACAGCCCCCCAATAGTAGCCCTACACCATTATATACCACAGCCCCCAATAGTAGCCCTACACCACTATATACCACAGCCCCCGAATAGTAGCCCTACACCATTATATACCACAGCCCCCAATAGTAGCCCTACACCATTATATACCACAGCCCCCAATAGTAGCCCTACACCATTATATACCACAGCTCCCAATAGTAGCCCTACACCATTATATAACACAGCCCCCAATAGTAGCCCCACACCATTATATACCACAGCCCCCCAATAGTAGCCCTACACCATTATATACCACAGCCCCCAATAGTAGCCCTACACCATTATATACCACAGCCCCCCAATAGTAGCCCTACACCATTATATACCACAGCCCTCCAATAGTAGCCCTACACCATTATATACCACAGCCCCCAATAGTAGCCCTACACCATTATATACCACAGCCCCCAATAGTAGCCCTACACCATTATATACCACAGCTCCCAATAGTAGCCCTACACCATTATATAACACAGCCCCCAATAGTAGCCCTACACCATTATATACCACAGCCCCCAATAGTAGCCCTACACCTTTATATACCACAGCCCCCAATAGTAGCCCTACACCATTATATACCACAGCCCCACAATAGTAGCCCTACACCATTATATACCACAGCCCCCAATAGTAGCCCTACACCATTATATACCACAGCTCCCAATAGTAGCCCTACACCATTATATAACACAGCCCCCAATAGTAGCCCTACACCATTATATACCACAGCCCCAATAGTAGCCCTACATTATATACCACAGCCCCCAATAGTAGCCCTACACCATTATATACCACAGCCCCCAATAGTAGCCCTACACCATTATATACCACAGCCCCCAAATATTAGCCCCAACCCCCCATTATATACCACAGCCCCCCAATAGTAGCCCTACACCATTATATACCACAGCCCCCAATAGTAGCCCTACACCATTATATACCACAGCCCCCAATAGTAGCCCTACACCATTATATAACACAGCCCCCCAATAGTAGCCCTACACCATTATATACCACAGCCTCCCAATAGTAGCCCCACACCATTATATAACACAGCCCCCCAATAGTAGCCCTACACCATTATATACCACAGCCCCCCAATACTAGCCCTACGCCATTATATACCACAGCCCCCAATAGTAGCCCTACACCATTATATACCACAGCCCCCAATAGTAGCCCTACACCATTATATGCCACAGCCCCCCAATAGTAGCCCTACACCATTATATACCACAGCCCCCAATAGTAGCCCTACATCATTATATACCACAGCCCCCAATAGTAGCCCTACACCATTATATACCACAGCCCCCAATAGTAGCCCTACATTATTATATACCACAGCCCCCAATAGTAGCCCTACACCATCATATACCACAGCCCCCCAATAGTAGCCCTACACCATTATATACCACAGCCCCCAATAGTAGCCCTACACCATTATATACCACAGCCCCCAATAGTAGCCCTACACCATTATATACCACAGCCCCCCAATAGTAGCCCTACACCATTATATACCACAGCCCCCCAATAGTAGCCCTACACCATTATATACCACAGCCCCCAAATAGTAGCCCCAACCCCCCATTATATACCACAGCCCCCCAATAGTAGCCCTACACCATTATATAACACAGCCCCCCAATAGTAGCCCTACACCATTATATACCACAGCCCCCCAATAGTAGCCCTACACCATTATATACCACAGCCCCCCAATAGTAGCCCTACACCATTATATACCACAGCCCTCCAATAGTAGCCCTACACCATTATATACCACAGCCCCCAATAGTAGCCCTACATTATATACCACAGCCCCCAATAGTAGCCCTACACCATTATATACCACAGTCCCCAATAGTAGCCCTACACCATTATATACCACAGCCCCCAATAGTAGCCCTACACCATTATATACCACAGCCCCCAATAGTAGCCCTACACCATTATATACCACAGCCCCCAATAGTAGCCCTACACCATTATATACCACAGCCCCCAATAGTAGCCCTACACCATTATATACCACAGCCCCCCAATAGTAGCCCTACACCATTATATACCACAGCCCCCAATAGTAGCCCTACACCATTATATACCACAGCTACCCAATAGTAGCCCTACATCATTATATACCACAGCCCCCCAATAGTAGCCCTACACCATTATATAACACAGCCCCCCAATAGTAGCCCTACACCATTATATACCACAGCCCTCCAATAGTAGCCCTACACCATTATATAACACAGCCCCCCAATAGTAGCCCTACACCATTATATACCACAGCCCCCCAATAGTAGCCCTACACCATTATATACCACAGCCCCCCAATAGTAGCCCTACACCATTATATACCACAGCCCCCCAATAGTAGCCCTACACCATTATATACCACAGCCCCCCAATAGTAGCCCCACTCCATTATATACCACAGCCCCCAATAGTAGCCCTACATTATATACCACAGCCCCCAATAGTAGCCCTACACCATTATATACCACAGCCCCCCAATAGTAGCCCTACACCATTATATACCACATCCCCCAATAGTAGCCCTACACCATTATATACCACAGCCCCACAATAGTAGCCCTACACCATTATATACCACAGCCCCCAATAGTAGCCCTACACCTTTATATACCACAGCCCCCCAATAGTAGCCCTACACCATTATATACCACAGCCCCCAATAGTAGCCCTACACCATTATATACCACAGCCCCACAATAGTAGCCCTACACCATTATATACCACAGCCCCCAATAGTAGCCCTACACCATTATATACCACAGCCCCCCAATAGTAGCCGTACACCATTATATACCACAGCCCCCAATAGTAGCCCTACACCATTATATACCACAGCCCCCCAATAGTAGCCCTACACCATTATATACCACAGCCCCCAATAGTAGCCCTACACCACTATATACCACAGCCCCCCAATAGTAGCCCTACATTATATACCACAGCCCCCAATAGTAGCCCTACACCATTATATACCACAGCCCCCAAAAGTAGCCCTACACCATTATATACCACAGCCCCCAATAGTAGCCCTACACCATTATATACCACAGCCCCCAATAGTAGCCCTACACCATTATATACCACAGCCCCCAATAGTAGCCCTACACCATTATATACCACAGCCCCCCAATAGTAGCCCCACACCATTATATACCACAGCCCCCAATAGTAGCCCTACACCATTATATACCACAGCCCCCAATAGTAGCCCTACACCATTATATAATACAGCCCCCCAATAGTAGCCCTACACCATTATATACCACAGCCCCCCAATAGTAGCCCTACACCATTATATAACACAACCCCCAATAGTAGCCCTACACCATTATATACCACAGCCCCCAATAGTAGCCCTACACCATTATATACCACAGCCCCAATAGTAGCCCTACACCATTATATACCACAGCCCCAATAGTAGCCCTACACCATTATATACCACAGCCCCAATAGTAGCCCTACACCATTATATACCACAGCCCCCCAATAGTAGCCCTACACCATTATATAACACAGCCCCCAATAGTAGCCCTACATCATAATATACCACAGACCCCAATAGTAGCCCTACACCATTATATACCACAGCCCCCAATAGTAGCCCTACACCATTATATACCACAGCCCCCAATAGTAGCCCTACACCATTATATACCACAGCCCCCAATAGTAGCCCTACACCATTATATACCACAGCCCCCAATAGTAGCCCTACACCATTATATACCACAGCCCCCAATAGTAGCCCTACACCATTATATACCACAGCCCCCAATAGTAGCCCTACACCATTATATACCACAGGCCCCAATAGTAGCCCTACACCATTATATACCACAGCCCCCCAATAGTAGCCCTACACCATTATATACCACAGCCCCCCAATAGTAGCCCTACACCATTATATACCACAGCCCCCCAATAGTAGCCCTACACCATTATATACCACAGCCCCCAATAGTAGCCCTACACCATTATATACCACAGCCCCCAATAGTAGCCCTACACCATTATATACCACAGCTCCCCAATAGTAGCCCTACACCATTATATACCACAGCTCCCCAATAGTAGCCCTACACCATTATATACCACAGCCCCCAATAGTAGCCCTACACCATTATATAACACAGCCCCCCAATAGTAGCCCTACACCATTATATACCACAGCCCCCAATAGTAGCCCTACACCATTATATACCACAGCTCCCCAATAGTAGCCCTACACCATTATATACCACAGCTCCCCAATAGTAGCCCTACACCATTATATACCACAGCCCCCAATAGTAGCCCTACACCATTATATACCACAGCCCCCAATAGTAGCCCTACACCATTATATACCACAGCCCTCCAATAGTAGCCCTACACCATTATATACCACAGCCCCCCAATAGTAGCCCTACATCATTATATACCACAGCCCCCAATAGTAGCCCTACACCATTATATACCACAGCCCCCAATAGTAGCCCTACACCATTATATACCACAGCCCCCCAATAGTAGCCCTACACCATTACACCCTGTACCCCATTTAGTATTAGGGAGGAGCCTTCCATGCTACCCTGATCTGAAGTCTTCCACCATGGACTTACTGCAATCATTGGGGTCTCTTGAATGATGGGGGGCATGTACTATAACACTCATCATTTACAACTATTACCCACCTCCAGCTCCACCCCGAAGTAGATGGGGGGCAGTAAGGTGCTGGTGTCCAGGGTGTTGCCCACATGATGGATCAGGGCAGGGTACAGCTTCTGCTCGTGCTCCACGAGGACCCTCTGCCCCACCTCAGCCTGGATGGCCTGCTCCAGAAGACCCCTCTCCAGGAAGCAGCTGAGCCTCTCGGTGGGGATGGGGATGGCCAGGAGGAGGGCGGCTTGTCTCTGGTTTAGAGGGTGCAGAACGTTGACATCGACATCTATCAGGACGTTCTCCTCGATGGCGGTGACGCTGAGGGATCGGGCCGGGCTCTGGTCCACCGTCACAGTCTGCAGGTAAGAATCCTCACTCATACAGCACAGACTGCCGGGGTCCACCGACCGAGCGCCCAGCGGGACCTTCTCCATCAAGATGAAGTACAAGAGGAAGTCGTCTACCACCTCTCTGCCCGCCTGGGCCATGGTGTCCCTCCGGGGGTGTCCGGGGGGCCCGCAGATGGAGCAGACCTCGGTCCAATACTAATAAAAAAAAAAAAAGGGGAAAATTTTGTTAATTATTTTTGTAATCCCCGCAACGATGCCATAATCCCCGAAAGGCGGGGGCGGTAAGACCCGGGTGTCCCCGATACCTAATACACAGGGACCTTATCTGTGCTGTTACATGGGACTGCAGGTGTCATCTACTACATTATCTGTACTCAGAGAGTTATCACTGTGTGTTATCTGTGGTGTTACATAGGACTGCAGGTGACACCTACTACATTATCTGTACTCAGAGAGATATCAGTGTTATCTGTGGTGTTACATAGGACTGCAGGTGACATCTACTATATTATCTGTACTCAGAGAGTTATCACTGAGTTATCTGTGGTGTTACATAGGACTGCAGGTGACACTACTACATTATCTGTACTCAGAGAGTTATCACTGTGTGTTATCTGTGGTGTTACATAGGACTGCAGGTGACATCTACTACATTATCTGTACTCAGAGAGTTATCACTGTGTTATCTGTGGTGTTACATAGGACTGCAGGTGACACTACTACATTATCTGTACTCAGAGAGTTATCACTGTGTTATCTGTGGTGTTACATAGGACTGCAGGTGTCATCTACTACATTATCTGTACTCAGAGAGTTATCCCTGTGTTATCTGTGGTGTTACATAGGACTGCAGGTGACATCTACTACATTGTCTGTACTCAGAGAGTTATCACTGTGCTATCTGTGGTGTTACATAGGACTGCAGGTGACACTACTACATTATCTGTACTCAGAGAGTTATCACTGACTTATCTGTGGTGTTACATAGGACTGCAGGTGACATCTACTACATTATCTGTACTCAGAGAGTTATCACTGTGTTATCTGTGGTGTTACATAGGACTGCAGGTGACATCTACTACATTACCTGTACTCAGAGAGTTATCGCTGTGTATTATCTGTGGTGTTACATAGGACTGCAGGTGACACTACTACATTATCTGTACTCAGAGAGTTATCACTGTGTTATCTGTGGTGTTACATAGGACTGCAGGTGACACTACTACATTACCTGTACTCAGAGAGTTATCACTGTGTTATCTGTGGTGTTACATAGGACTGCAGGTGACACCTACTACATTATCTGTACTCAGAGAGTTATCACTGTGTTATCTGTGGTGTTACATAGGACTGCAGGTGACACTACTACATTATCTGTACTCAGAGAGTTATCATTGTGTTATCTGTGTTGTTACATAGGACTGCAGGTAACATCTACTACATTATCTGTACTCAGAGAGTTATCACTGTTATCTGTGGTGTTACATAGGACTGCAGGTGACATTACTACATTATCTGTACTCAGAGAGTTATCACGTGTTATCTGTGGTGTTACATAGGACTGCAGGTGACACCTACTACATTATCTGTACTCAGAGAGTTATCACTGTGTTATCTGTGGTGTTACATAGGACTGCAGGTGACACTACTACATTATCTGTACTCAGAGAGTTATCACTGTGTTATCTGTGGTGTTACATAGGACTGCAGGTGACATCTACTACATTATCTGTACTCAGAGAGTTATCACTGTGTTATCTGTGGTGTTACATAGGACTGCAGGTGACACCTACTACATTATCTGTACTCAGAGAGTTATCACTGTGCTATCTGTGGTGTTACATAGGACTGCAGGTGACATCTACTACATTATCTGTACTCAGAGAGTTATCACTGTGCTATCTGTGGTGTTACATAGGACTGCAGGTGACATCTACTACATTATCTGTACTCAGAGCGTTATCACTGTGCTATCTGTGGTGTTACATAGGACTGCAGGTGACACTACTACATTATCTGTACTCAGAGAGTTATCACTGTGTTATCTGTGGTGTTACATAGGACTGCAGGTGACACTACTACATTATCTGTACTCAGAGAGTTATCACTGTGTTATCTGTGGTGTTACATAGGACTGCAGGTGACATCTACTACATTATCTGTACTCAGAGAGTTATCCCTGTGTTATCTGTGGTGTTACATAGGACTGCAGGTGACATCTACTACATTATCTGTACTCAGAGAGTTATCGCTGTGTTATCTGTGGTGTTACATAGGACTGCAGGTGACATCTACATTATCTGTACTCAGAGAGTTATCACTGTGTTATCTGTGGTGTTACATAGGACTGCAGGTGACATCTACTACATTATCTGTACTCAGAGAGTTATCCCTGTGTTATCTGTGGTGTTACATAGGACTGCAGGTGACACCTACTACATTATCTGTACTCAGAGAGTTATCACTGTGTTATCTGTGGTGTTACATAGGACTGCAGGTGACATCTACTACATTATCTGTACTCAGAGAGTTATCACTGTGTGTATCTGTGGTGTTACATAGGACTGCAGGTGACACCTACTACATTATCTGTACTCAGAGAGTTATCACTGTGTGTTATCTGTGGTGTTACATAGGACTGCAGGTGACACCTACTACATTATCTGTACTCAGAGAGTTATCACTGTGTTATCTGTGGTGTTACATAGGACTGCAGGTGACATCTACTACATTACCTGTACTCAGAGAGTTATCACTGTGTGTTATCTGTGGTGTTACATAGGACTGCAGGTGACACCTACTACATTATCTGTACTCAGAGAGTTATCACTGTGTGTTATCTGTGGTGTTACATAGGACTGCAGGTGACACCTACTACATTATCTGTACTCAGAGAGTTATCTCTGTGTTATCTGTGGTGTTACATAGGACTGCAGGTGACACTACTACATTATCTGTACTCAGAGAGTTATCACTGTGTTATCTGTGGTGTTACATAGGACTGCAGGTGACAGTACTACATTATCTGTACTCAGAGAGTTATCACTGTGTTATCTGTGGTGTTACATAGGACTGCAGGTGACATCTACTACATTATCTGTACTCAGAGAGTTATCACTGTGTTATCTGTGGTGTTACATAGGACTGCAGGTGACATCTACTACATTACCTGTACTCAGAGAGTTATCGCTGTGTTATCTGTGGTGTTACATAGGACTGCAGGTGACATCTACTACATTATCTGTACTCAGAGAGTTATCACTGTGTTATCTGTGGTGTTACATAGGACTGCAGGTGACATCTACTACATTACCTGTACTCAGAGAGTTATCACTGTGTGTTATCTGTGGTGTTACATAGGACTGCAGGTGACACCTACTACATTATCTGTACTCAGAGAGTTATCACTGTGTTATCTGTGGTGTTACATAGGACTGCAGGTGACATCTACTACATTATCTGTACTCAGAGAGTTATCACTGTGTTATCTGTGGTGTTACATAGGACTGCAGGTGACACCTACTACATTATCTGTACTCAGAGAGTTATCACTGTGTTATCTGTGGTGTTACATAGGACTGCAGGTGACACTACTACATTATCTGTACTCAGAGAGTTATCGCTGTGTTATCTGTGTTGTTACATAGGACTGCAGGTAACATCTACTACATTATCTGTACTCAGAGAGTTATCACTGTGTTATCTGTGGTGTTACATAGGACTGCAGGTGACACCTACTACATTATCTGTACTCAGAGAGTTATCACTGTTATCTGTGGTGTTACATAGGACTGCAGGTGACATCTACTACATTATCTGTACTCAGAGAGTTATCGCTGTGTTATCTGTGGTGTTACATAGGAC
This sequence comes from Leptodactylus fallax, assembly GCA_947044405.1. Lineage (NCBI taxonomy): Eukaryota > Metazoa > Chordata > Amphibia > Anura > Leptodactylidae > Leptodactylus > Leptodactylus fallax. The sequence continues at coordinate 50,779 of CAMRHE010001203.1, read as the reverse complement.
TGCAGGTGACATCTACTACATTATCTGTACTCAGAGAGTTATCACTGTGTTATCTGTGGTGTTACATAGGACTGCAGGTGACACCTACTACATTATCTGTACTCAGAGAGTTATCACTGTGTTATCTGTGGTGTTACATAGGACTGCAGGTGACACCTACTACATTATCTGTACTCAGAGAGTTATCACTGTGTTATCTGTGGTGTTACATAGGACTGCAGGTGACATCTACTACATTATCTGTACTCAGAGAGTTATCACTGTGTGTTATCTGTGGTGTTACATAGGACTGCAGGTGACACCTACTACATTATCTGTACTCAGAGAGTTATCACTGTGTTATCTGTGGTGTTACATAGGACTGCAGGTGACATCTACTACATTATCTGTACTCAGAGAGTTATCACTGTGTGTTATCTGTGGTGTTACATAGGACTGCAGGTGACACTACTACATTATCTGTACTCAGAGAGTTATCACTGTGTTATCTGTGGTGTTACATAGGACTGCAGGTGACACCTACTACATTATCTGTACTCAGAGAGTTATCACTGTGTTATCTGTGGTGTTACATAGGACTGCAGGTGACACCTACTACATTATCTGTACTCAGAGAGTTATCACTGTGTTATCTGTGGTGTTACATAGGACTGCAGGTGACATCTACTACATTACCTGTACTCAGAGAGTTATCACTGTGTGTTATCTGTGGTGTTACATAGGACTGCAGGTGACACCTACTACATTATCTGTACTCAGAGAGTTATCTCTGTGTTATCTGTGGTGTTACATAGGACTGCAGGTGACATCTACTACATTATCTGTACTCAGAGAGTTATCGCTGTGTTATCTGTGGTGTTACATAGGACTGCAGGTGACATCTACATTATCTGTACTCAGAGAGTTATCACTGTGTTATCTGTGGTGTTACATAGGACTGCAGGTGACATCTACTACATTATCTGTACTCAGAGAGTTATCCCTGTGTTATCTGTGGTGTTACATAGGACTGCAGGTGACATCTACTACATTATCTGTACTCAGAGAGTTATCACTGTGTTATCTGTGGTGTTACATAGGACTGCAGGTGACACTACTACATTATCTGTACTCAGAGAGTTATCACTGTGTGTTATCTGTGGTGTTACATAGGACTGCAGGTGACATCTACTACATTACCTGTACTCAGAGAGTTATCACTGTGTGTTATCTGTGGTGTTACATAGGACTGCAGGTGACACCTACTACATTATCTGTACTCAGAGAGTTATCTCTGTGTTATCTGTGGTGTTACATAGGACTGCAGGTGACACCTACTACATTATCTGTACTCAGAGAGTTATCACTGTTATCTGTGGTGTTACATAGGACTGCAGGTGACACCATACTACATTATCTGACTCAGAGACTTATCACTGTTATCTGTGGTGTTACATAGGACTGCAGGTGACATCTACTCCATTATCTGTACTCAGAGAGTTATCGCTGTGTTATCTGTGGTGTTACATAGGACTGCAGGTGACATCTACTACATTATCTGTACTCAGAGAGTTATCACTGTGTTATCTGTGGTGTTACATAGGACTGCAGGTGACACCTACTACATTATCTGTACTCAGAGAGTTATCACTGTGTTATCTGTGGTGTTACATAGGACTGCAGGTGACACCTACTACATTATCTGTACTCAGAGAGTTATCACTGTGTTATCTGTGGAGTTACATAGGACTGCAGGTGACATCTACTACATTATCTGTACTCAGAGAGTTATCACTGTGTTATCTGTGGTGTTACATAGGACTGCAGGTGACATCTACTACATTATCTGTACTCAGAGTGTTATCGCTGTGTTATCTGTGGTGTTACATAGGACTGCAGGTGACACCTACTACATTATCTGTACTCAGAGAGTTATCACTGTGTTATCTGTGGTGTTACATAGGACTGCAGGTGACAACTACTACAATATCTGTACTCAGAGAGTTATCACTGTGTGTATCTGTGGTGTTACATAGGACTGCAGGTGACATCTACTACATTATCTGTACTCAGAGAGTTATCACTGTGTGTATCTGTGGTGTTACATAGGACTGCAGGTGACATCTACTACATTATCTGTACTCAGAGAGTTATCACTGTGTTATCTGTGGTGTTACATAGGACTGCAGGTGACATCTACTACATTATCTGTACTCAGAGAGTTATCACTGTGTTATCTGTGGTGTGTTACATAGGACTGCAGGTGACATCTACTACATTATCTGTACTCAGAGAGTTATCACTGTGTTATCTGTGGTGTTACATAGGACTGCAGGTGACATCTACTACATTATCTGTACTCAGAGAGTTATCACTGTGTTATCTGTGGTGTTACATAGGACTGCAGGTGACATCTACTACATTATCTGTACTCAGAGAGTTATCACTGTGTTATCTGTGGTGTTACATAGGACTGCAGGTGACATCTACTACATTATCTGTACTCAGAGAGTTATCACTGTGTTATCTGTGGTGTTACATAGGACTGCAGGTGACATCTACTACATTATCTGTACTCAGAGAGTTATCACTGTGTTATCTGTGGTGTTACATAGGACTGCAGGTGACATCTACTACATTATCTGTACTCAGAGAGTTATCACTGTGTTATCTGTGGTGTTACATAGGACTGCAGGTGACATCTACTACATTATCTGTACTCAGAGAGTTATCACTGTGTTATCTGTGGTGTTACATAGGACTGCAGGTGACATCTACTACATTATCTGTACTCAGAGAGTTATCACTGTGTTATCTGTGGTGTTACATAGGACTGCAGGTGACATCTACTACATTATCTGTACTCAGAGAGTTATCACTGTGTTATCTGTGGTGTTACATAGGACTGCAGGTGACATCTACTACATTATCTGTACTCAGAGAGTTATCACTGTGTTATCTGTGGTGTTACATAGGACTGCAGGTGACATCTACTACATTATCTGTACTCAGAGAGTTATCACTGTGTTATCTGTGGTGTTACATAGGACTGCAGGTGACATCTACTACATTATCTGTACTCAGAGAGTTATCACTGTGTTATCTGTGGTGTTACATAGGACTGCAGGTGACATCTACTACATTATCTGTACTCAGAGAGTTATCACTGTGTTATCTGTGGTGTTACATAGGACTGCAGGTGACATCTACTACATTATCTGTACTCAGAGAGTTATCACTGTGTTATCTGTGGTGTTACATAGGACTGCAGGTGACATCTACTACATTATCTGTACTCAGAGAGTTATCACTGTGTTATCTGTGGTGTTACATAGGACTGCAGGTGACATCTACTACATTATCTGTACTCAGAGAGTTATCACTGTGTTATCTGTGGTGTTACATAGGACTGCAGGTGACATCTACTACATTATCTGTACTCAGAGAGTTATCACTGTGTTATCTGTGGTGTTACATAGGACTGCAGGTGACATCTACTACATTATCTGTACTCAGAGAGTTATCACTGTGTTATCTGTGGTGTTACATAGGACTGCAGGTGACATCTACTACATTATCTGTACTCAGAGAGTTATCACTGTGTTATCTGTGGTGTTACATAGGACTGCAGGTGACATCTACTACATTATCTGTACTCAGAGAGTTATCACTGTGTTATCTGTGGTGTTACATAGGACTGCAGGTGACATCTACTACATTATCTGTACTCAGAGAGTTATCACTGTGTTATCTGTGGTGTTACATAGGACTGCAGGTGACATCTACTACATTATCTGTACTCAGAGAGTTATCACTGTGTTATCTGTGGTGTTACATAGGACTGCAGGTGACATCTACTACATTATCTGTACTCAGAGAGTTATCACTGTGTTATCTGTGGTGTTACATAGGACTGCAGGTGACATCTACTACATTATCTGTACTCAGAGAGTTATCACTGTGTTATCTGTGGTGTTACATAGGACTGCAGGTGACATCTACTACATTATCTGTACTCAGAGAGTTATCACTGTGTTATCTGTGGTGTTACATAGGACTGCAGGTGACATCTACTACATTATCTGTACTCAGAGAGTTATCACTGTGTTATCTGTGGTGTTACATAGGACTGCAGGTGACATCTACTACATTATCTGTACTCAGAGAGTTATCACTGTGTTATCTGTGGTGTTACATAGGACTGCAGGTGACATCTACTACATTATCTGTACTCAGAGAGTTATCACTGTGTTATCTGTGGTGTTACATAGGACTGCAGGTGACATCTACTACATTATCTGTACTCAGAGAGTTATCACTGTGTTATCTGTGGTGTTACATAGGACTGCAGGTGACATCTACTACATTATCTGTACTCAGAGAGTTATCACTGTGTTATCTGTGGTGTTACATAGGACTGCAGGTGACATCTACTACATTATCTGTACTCAGAGAGTTATCACTGTGTTATCTGTGGTGTTACATAGGACTGCAGGTGACATCTACTACATTATCTGTACTCAGAGAGTTATCACTGTGTTATCTGTGGTGTTACATAGGACTGCAGGTGACATCTACTACATTATCTGTACTCAGAGAGTTATCACTGTGTTATCTGTGGTGTTACATAGGACTGCAGGTGACATCTACTACATTATCTGTACTCAGAGAGTTATCACTGTGTTATCTGTGGTGTTACATAGGACTGCAGGTGACATCTACTACATTATCTGTACTCAGAGAGTTATCACTGTGTTATCTGTGGTGTTACATAGGACTGCAGGTGACATCTACTACATTATCTGTACTCAGAGAGTTATCACTGTGTTATCTGTGGTGTTACATAGGACTGCAGGTGACATCTACTACATTATCTGTACTCAGAGAGTTATCACTGTGTTATCTGTGGTGTTACATAGGACTGCAGGTGACATCTACTACATTATCTGTACTCAGAGAGTTATCACTGTGTTATCTGTGGTGTTACATAGGACTGCAGGTGACATCTACTACATTATCTGTACTCAGAGAGTTATCACTGTGTTATCTGTGGTGTTACATAGGACTGCAGGTGACATCTACTACATTATCTGTACTCAGAGAGTTATCACTGTGTTATCTGTGGTGTTACATAGGACTGCAGGTGACATCTACTACATTATCTGTACTCAGAGAGTTATCACTGTGTTATCTGTGGTGTTACATAGGACTGCAGGTGACATCTACTACATTATCTGTACTCAGAGAGTTATCACTGTGTTATCTGTGGTGTTACATAGGACTGCAGGTGACATCTACTACATTATCTGTACTCAGAGAGTTATCACTGTGTTATCTGTGGTGTTACATAGGACTGCAGGTGACATCTACTACATTATCTGTACTCAGAGAGTTATCACTGTGTTATCTGTGGTGTTACATAGGACTGCAGGTGACATCTACTACATTATCTGTACTCAGAGAGTTATCACTGTGTTATCTGTGGTGTTACATAGGACTGCAGGTGACATCTACTACATTATCTGTACTCAGAGAGTTATCACTGTGTTATCTGTGGTGTTACATAGGACTGCAGGTGACATCTACTACATTATCTGTACTCAGAGAGTTATCACTGTGTTATCTGTGGTGTTACATAGGACTGCAGGTGACATCTACTACATTATCTGTACTCAGAGAGTTATCACTGTGTTATCTGTGGTGTTACATAGGACTGCAGGTGACATCTACTACATTATCTGTACTCAGAGAGTTATCACTGTGTTATCTGTGGTGTTACATAGGACTGCAGGTGACATCTACTACATTATCTGTACTCAGAGAGTTATCACTGTGTTATCTGTGGTGTTACATAGGACTGCAGGTGACATCTACTACATTATCTGTACTCAGAGAGTTATCACTGTGTTATCTGTGGTGTTACATAGGACTGCAGGTGACATCTACTACATTATCTGTACTCAGAGAGTTATCACTGTGTTATCTGTGGTGTTACATAGGACTGCAGGTGACATCTACTACATTATCTGTACTCAGAGAGTTATCACTGTGTTATCTGTGGTGTTACATAGGACTGCAGGTGACATCTACTACATTATCTGTACTCAGAGAGTTATCACTGTGTTATCTGTGGTGTTACATAGGACTGCAGGTGACATCTACTACATTATCTGTACTCAGAGAGTTATCACTGTGTTATCTGTGGTGTTACATAGGACTGCAGGTGACATCTACTACATTATCTGTACTCAGAGAGTTATCACTGTGTTATCTGTGGTGTTACATAGGACTGCAGGTGACATCTACTACATTATCTGTACTCAGAGAGTTATCACTGTGTTATCTGTGGTGTTACATAGGACTGCAGGTGACATCTACTACATTATCTGTACTCAGAGAGTTATCACTGTGTTATCTGTGGTGTTACATAGGACTGCAGGTGACATCTACTACATTATCTGTACTCAGAGAGTTATCACTGTGTTATCTGTGGTGTTACATAGGACTGCAGGTGACATCTACTACATTATCTGTACTCAGAGAGTTATCACTGTGTTATCTGTGGTGTTACATAGGACTGCAGGTGACATCTACTACATTATCTGTACTCAGAGAGTTATCACTGTGTTATCTGTGGTGTTACATAGGACTGCAGGTGACATCTACTACATTATCTGTACTCAGAGAGTTATCACTGTGTTATCTGTGGTGTTACATAGGACTGCAGGTGACATCTACTACATTATCTGTACTCAGAGAGTTATCACTGTGTTATCTGTGGTGTTACATAGGACTGCAGGTGACATCTACTACATTATCTGTACTCAGAGAGTTATCACTGTGTTATCTGTGGTGTTACATAGGACTGCAGGTGACATCTACTACATTATCTGTACTCAGAGAGTTATCACTGTGTTATCTGTGGTGTTACATAGGACTGCAGGTGACATCTACTACATTATCTGTACTCAGAGAGTTATCACTGTGTTATCTGTGGTGTTACATAGGACTGCAGGTGACATCTACTACATTATCTGTACTCAGAGAGTTATCACTGTGTTATCTGTGGTGTTACATAGGACTGCAGGTGACATCTACTACATTATCTGTACTCAGAGAGTTATCACTGTGTGTTATCTGTGGTGTTACATAGGACTGCAGGTGACATCTACTACATTATCTGTACTCAGAGAGTTATCACTGTGTTATCTGTGGTGTTACATAGGACTGCAGGTGACATCTACTACATTATCTGTACTCAGAGAGTTATCACTGTGTTATCTGTGGTGTTACATAGGACTGCAGGTGACATCTACTACATTATCTGTACTCAGAGAGTTATCACTGTGTTATCTGTGGTGTTACATAGGACTGCAGGTGACATCTACTACATTATCTGTACTCAGAGAGTTATCACTGTGTTATCTGTGGTGTTACATAGGACTGCAGGTGACATCTACTACATTATCTGTACTCAGAGAGTTATCACTGTGTTATCTGTGGTGTTACATAGGACTGCAGGTGACATCTACTACATTATCTGTACTCAGAGAGTTATCACTGTGTTATCTGTGGTGTTACATAGGACTGCAGGTGACATCTACTACATTATCTGTACTCAGAGAGTTATCACGTGTGTTATCTGTGGTGTTACATAGGACTGCAGGTGACATCTACTACATTATCTGTACTCAGAGAGTTATCACTGTGTTATCTGTGGTGTTACATAGGACTGCAGGTGACATCTACTACATTATCTGTACTCAGAGAGTTATCACTGTGTTATCTGTGGTGTTACATAGGACTGCAGGTGACATCTACTACATTATCTGTACTCAGAGAGTTATCACTGTGTTATCTGTGGTGTTACATAGGACTGCAGGTGACATCTACTACATTATCTGTACTCAGAGAGTTATCACTGTGTTATCTGTGGTGTTACATAGGACTGCAGGTGACATCTACTACATTATCTGTACTCAGAGAGTTATCACTGTGTTATCTGTGGTGTTACATAGGACTGCAGGTGACATCTACTACATTATCTGTACTCAGAGAGTTATCACTGTGTTATCTGTGGTGTTACATAGGACTGCAGGTGACATCTACTACATTATCTGTACTCAGAGAGTTATCACTGTGTTATCTGTGGTGTTACATAGGACTGCAGGTGACATCTACTACATTATCTGTACTCAGAGAGTTATCACTGTGTTATCTGTGGTGTTACATAGGACTGCAGGTGACATCTACTACATTATCTGTACTCAGAGAGTTATCACTGTGTTATCTGTGGTGTTACATAGGACTGCAGGTGACATCTACTACATTATCTGTACTCAGAGAGTTATCACTGTGTTATCTGTGGTGTTACATAGGACTGCAGGTGACATCTACTACATTATATGTACTCAGAGAGTTATCACTGTGTTATCTGTGGTGTTACATAGGACTGCAGGTGTCACTACTACATTATCTGTACTCAGAGAGTTATCACTGTGTTATTTGTGGTGTTACATAGGACTGCAGGTGACATCTACTACATTATCTGTACTCAGAGAGTTATCACTGTGTTATCTGTGGTGTTACATAGGACTGCAGGTGACACTACTACATTATCTGTATTCAGAGAGTTATCACTGTGTTATCTGTGGTGTTACATAGGACTGCCGGTGACATCTACTACATTATCTGTACTCAGAGAGTTATCACTGTGTTATCTGTGGTGTTACATAGGACTGCAGGTGACATCTACTACATTATCTGTACTCAGAGAGTTATCACTGTGTTATCTGTGGTGTTACATAGGACTGCAGGTGACATCTACTACATTATCTGTACTCAGAGAGTTATCACTGTGTGTTATCTGTGGTGTTACATAGGACTGCAGGTGACACTACTACATTATCTGTACTCAGAGAGTTATCACTGTGTTATCTGTGGTGTTACATAGGACTGCAGGTGACACTACTACATTATCTGTACTCAGAGAGTTATCACTGTGTTATCTGTGGTGTTACATAGGACTGCAGGTGACACTACTACATTATCTGTACTCAGAGAGTTATCACTGAGTTATCTGTGGTGTTACATAGGACTGCAGGTGACATCTACTACATTATCTGTACTCAGAGAGTTATCACTGTGTTATCTGTGGTGTTACATAGGACTGCAGGTGACATCTACTACATTATCTATACTCGGAGAGTTATCACTGTGTGTTATCTGTGGTGTTACATAGGACTGCAGGTGACATCTACTACATTATCTGTACTCAGAGAGTTATCACTGTGTTATCTGTGGTGTTACATAGGACTGCAGGTGACACTACTACATTATCTGTACTCAGAGAGTTATCACTGTGTTATCTGTGGTGTTACATAGGACTGCCGGTGACATCTACTACATTATCTGTACTCAGAGAGTTATCACTGTGTTATCTGTGGTGTTACATAGGACTGCAGGTGACATCTACTACATTATCTGTACTCAGAGTTATCACTGTGTTATCTGTGGTGTTACATAGTACTGCAGGTGACATCTACTACATTATCTGTACTCAGAGAGTTATCACTGTGTTATCTGTGGTGTTACATAGGACTGCAGGTGACATCTACTACATTATCTGTACTCAGAGAGTTATCACTGTGTGTTATCTGTGGTGTTACATAGGACTGCAGGTGACATTACTACATTATCTGTACTCAGAGAGTTATCACTGTGTTATCTGTGGTGTTACATAGGACTGCAGGTGACATCTACTACATTATCTGTACTCAGAGAGTTATCACTGTGTTATCTGTGGTGTTACATAGTACTGCAGGTGACATCTACTACATTATCTGTACTCAGAGAGTTATCACTGTGTTATCTGTGGTGTTACATAGGACTGCAGGTGACACTACTACATTATCTGTACTCAGAGAGTTATCACTGTGTGTTATCTGTGGTGTTACATAGGACTGCAGGTGACATCTACTACATCTGTACTCAGAGAGTTATCACTGTGTTATCTGTGGTGTTACATAGGACTGCAGGTGACATCTACTACATTATCTGTACTCAGAGAGTTATCACTGTGTTATCTGTGGTGTTACATAGGACTGCAGGTGACATCTACTACATTATCTGTACTCAGAGAGTTATCGCTGTGTTATCTGTGGTGTTACATAGGACTGCAGGTGACATCTACTACATTATCTGTACTCAGAGAGTTATCACTGTGTTATCTGTGGTGTTACATAGGACTGCAGGTGACACTACTACATTATCTGTACTCAGAGAGTTATCACTGTGTTATCTGTGGTGTTACATAGGACTGCAGGTGACATCTACTACATTATCTGTACTCAGAGAGTTATCACTGTGTTATCTGTGGTGTTACATAGGACTGCAGGTGACATCTACTACATTATCTGTACTCAGAGAGTTATCACTGTGTTATCTGTGGTGTTACATAGGACTGCAGGTGACATCTATTACATTATCTGTACTCAGAGAGTTATCACTGTGTGTTATCTGTGGTGTTACATAGGACTGCAGGTGACACTACTACATTATCTGTACTCAGAGAGTTATCGCTGTGTTATCTGTGGTGTTACATAGGACTGCAGGTGACATCTACTACATTATCTGTACTCAGAGAGTTATCACTGTGTTATCTGTGGTGTTACATAGGACTGCAGGTGACATCTACTACATTATCTGTACTCAGAGAGTTATCGCTGTGTTATCTGTGGTGTTACATAGGACTGCAGGTGACATCTACTACATTATCTGTACTCAGAGAGTTATCACTGTGTTATCTGTGGTGTTACATAGGACTGCAGGTATCATGTACTACATTATCTGTACTCAGAGAGTTATCACTGTGTGTTATCTGTGGTGTTACATAGGACTGCAGGTGACATCTACTACATTATCTGTACTCAGAGAGTTATCACTGTGTTATCTGTGGTGTTACATAGGACTGCAGGTGACATCTACTACATTATATGTACTCAGAGAGTTATCACTGTGTTATCTGTGGTGTTACATAGGACTGCAGGTGACATCTACTACATTATATGTACTCAGAGAGTTATCACTGTGTGTTATCTGTGGTGTTACATAGGACTGCAGGTGTCACTACTACATTATCTGTACTCAGAGAGTTATCACTGTGTTATTTGTGGTGTTACATAGGACTGCAGGTGACACCTACTACATTATCTGTACTCAGAGAGTTATCACTGTGTTATCTGTGGTGTTACATAGGACTGCAGGTGACACTACTACATTATCTGTATTCAGAGAGTTATCACTGTGTTATCTGTGGTGTTACATAGGACTGCCGGTGACATCTACTACATTATCTGTACTCAGAGAGTTATCACTGTGTTATCTGTGGTGTTACATAGGACTGCAGGTGACACTACTACATTATCTGTACTCAGAGAGTTATCACTGTGTTATTTGTGGTGTTACATAGGACTGCCGGTGACATCTACTACATTATCTGTACTCAGAGAGTTATCACTGTGTTATCTGTGGTGTTACATAGGACTGCAGGTGACATCTACTACATTATCTGTACTCAGAGAGTTATCACTGTGTTATCTGTGGTGTTACATAGGACTGCAGGTGACATCTACTACATTATCTGTACTCAGAGAGTTATCACTGTGTGTTATCTGTGGTGTTACATAGGACTGCAGGTGACACTACTACATTATCTGTACTCAGAGAGTTATCACTGTGTTATCTGTGGTGTTACATAGGACTGCAGGTGACATCTACTACATTATCTGTACTCAGAGAGTTATCACTGTGTTATCTGTGGTGTTACATAGGACTGCAGGTGACATCTACTACATTATCTATACTCGGAGAGTTATCACTGTGTGTTATCTGTGGTGTTACATAGGACTGCAGGTGACATCTACTACATTATCTGTACTCAGAGAGTTATCACTGTGTTATCTGTGGTGTTACATAGGACTGCAGGTGACATCTACTACATTATCTGTACTCAGAGAGTTATCACTGTGTTATCTGTGGTGTTACATAGGACTGCAGGTGACATCTACTACATTATCTGTACTCAGAGAGTTATCACTGTGTTATCTGTGGTGTTACATAGGACTGCAGGTGACACTACTACATTATCTGTACTCAGAGAGTTATCACTGTGTATTATCTGTGGTGTTACATAGGACTGCAGGTGACACTACTACATTATCTGTACTCAGAGAGTTATCACTGTGTTATCTGTGGTGTTACATAGGACTGCAGGTGACACTACTACATTATCTGTACTCAGAGAGTTATCACTGTGTTATCTGTGGTGTTACATAGGACTGCAGGTGACATCTACTACATTATCTGTACTCAGAGAGTTATCACTGTGTTATCTGTGGTGTTACATAGGACTGCAGGTGACATCTACTACATTATCTGTACTCAGAGAGTTATCACTGTGTTATCTGTGGTGTTACATAGGACTGCAGGTGACACTACTACATTATCTGTACTCAGAGAGTTATCACTGTGTTATCTGTGGTGTTACATAGGACTGCCGGTGACATCTACTACATTATCTGTACTCAGAGAGTTATCACTGTGTTATCTGTGGTGTTACATAGGACTGCAGGTGACACCTACTACATTATCTGTACTCAGAGAGTTATCACTGTGTTATCTGTGGTGTTACATAGGACTGCCGGTGACATCTACTACATTATCTGTACTCAGAGAGTTATCACTGTGTTATCTGTGGTGTTACATAGGACTGCAGTTGACATCTACTACATTATCTGTACTCAGAGAGTTATCACTGTGTGTTATCTGTGGTGTTACATAGGACTGCAGGTGACACTACTACATTACCTGTACTCAGAGAGTTATCCCTGTGTTATCTGTGGTGTTACATAGGACTGCAGGTAACACCTACTACATTATCTGTACTCAGAGAGTTATCACTGTGTTATCTGGGGTGTTACATAGGACTGCCGGTGACAGGATTATATAATTATACCTCTTCACTTCCTATTCCTCAGTATTTGGTTGTTTCACTTTTGCATACAATGTACTAATAGAAGATACTGGAGTCAGATAAGAGGCTCCTCCCCGATGTCTAACATTTACTAACCTCAGTAGAACCACAAGTCCTCAGCATGCCCGTACAGTATTCTCCTACAATCTTACAGGTCTCAGTGTGTACATTGGGCAGCTCTAGAAGGACTAACAAGTCCCAGCATGTTGTAGCTACTCACAGACCTCAGTGCCGGCCGCTGACTCTCTCCTGGCTGTGCAGGCCGGGGGTGGAGAAGGAAGAAGAACCGACCAATCAGAGGAGAGGGAGAGGGAGGGGCCTGTACGGAGGAGGAGAAGTACAACCCCCAGCCGGCACTGCACTCCTCTACAATCATCTCAGCCAAACTGTACAGCGTGATACTGCCTGCTGAGCTGTGTATCTAATCCTATCCTGTGTGATACTGCCTGCTGAGCTGTGTATCTAATCCTATACTGTGTGATACTGCCTGCTGAGCTGTGTATCTAATCCTATACTGTGTGATACTGCCTGCTGAGCTGTGTATCTAATCCTATACTGTGTGATACTGCCTGCTGAGCTGTGTATCTAATCCTATACTGTGTGATACTGCCTGCTGAGCTGTGTATCTAATCCTATACTGTGTGATACTGCCTGCTGAGCTGTGTATCTAATCCTATCCTGTGTGATACTGCCTGCTGAGATGTGTATCTAATCCTGTCCTGTGTGATACAGTCTGCTGAGCTGTGTATCTAATCCTGTCCTGTGTGATACAGTCTGCTGAGCTGTGTATCTAATCCTGTCCTGTGTGGTACAGTTTGCTGAGCTGTGTATCTAATCCTATACTGTGTGATAAGCCCATGTGATAAGCGTCTCTCTACCATTGTCAGGTGTGATAAGCGGCTCTCTACCATTGGTCGGTGTGATAAGCGGCACTCTACTATTGGTCGGTGTGATAAGCGGCTCTCTACCATTTTCTGGTGTGATAAGCGGCTCTCTACCATTGGCCCATGTGATAAGCGGCTCTCTACCATTGGTCGGTGTGATAAGCGGCTTTCTACCATTGGTCGGTGTGATAAGCGGCTCTCTACCATTTTCTGGTGTGATAATTGGCTCTCTACCATTGGCCGGTGTGATAAGTGGCTCTCTACCATTGTCTGGTGTGATAAGCGGCTCTCTACCATTGGTCGGTGTGATAAGCGGCTCTCTACCGTTCGTCGGTGTGATAAGCGGCTCTCTACCATTGGTCGGTGTGATAAGCGGCTCTCTACCATTGGCCTGTGTGATAAGCGGCTCTCTACCATTGGCCGGTGTGATTAGCGGCTCTCTACAATTAGCCCGTGAGATAAGCGGCACTCTACCATTGGTCGGTGTGATAAGCGGCTCTCTACCATTGGTCGGTGTGATAAGCGTCTCTCTAACATTGGTCGGTGTGATAAGCGGCTCTCTACCACTGTCTGGTGTGATAAGCGGCTCTCTACCATTGGTCGGTGTGATAAGCGTCTCTCTACCATTGTCTGGTGTGATAAGCGGCTCTCTACCATTGTCAGGTGTGATAAGCGGCTCTCTACCATTGGCCGCTGTGATAAGCGGCTCTCTTCCTTTGCCCGCTGTGATAAGCGGCTCTCTACCATTGGCCCGTGTGATAAGCAGCTCTCTACCATTTTTCGGTGTGATAAGCGGCTCTCTACCATTGTTCGGTGTGATAAGCGGCAATCTACCATTGGTCGGTGTGATAAGCGGCTCTCTACCATTGGCCGCTGTGATAAGCGGCTCTCTACCTTTGCCCGCTGTGATAAGCGGCTCTCTACCATTGGCCTGTGTGATAAGCGGCTCTCTACCATTGACCCGTGTGATAAGCGGCTCTCTACCTTTGCCCGCTGTGATAAGCGGCTCTCTACCTTTGCCCGCTGTGATAAGCGGCTCTCTACCATTGACCCGTGTGATAAGCGGCTCTCTACCATTGTCTGGTGTGATAAGCGGCTCTCTACCATTGTCTGGTGTGATAAGCGGCTCTCTACCATTGGTCGGTGTGATAAGCGTCTCTTTATCATTGTCTGGTGTGATAAGCCGCTCTCTACCATTGGTCGGTGTGATAAGCGGCTCTCTACCTTTGGCCGCTGTGATAAGCGGCTCTCTACCATTGTTCGGTGTGATAAGCGGCTCTCTACCATTGGTCGGTGTGATAAGCGGCTCTCTACCATTGGCCGCTGTGATAAGCGGCTCTCTACCTTTGCCCGCTGTGATAAGCGGCTCTCTACCATTGGCCTGTGTGATAAGCGGCTCTCTACCATTGACCCGTGTGATAAGCGGCTCTCTACCTTTGCCCGCTGTGATAAGCGGCTCTCTACCTTTGCCCGCTGTGATAAGCGGCTCTCTACCATTGACCCGTGTGATAAGCGGCTCTCTACCATTGGCCGGTGTGATAAGCGGCTCTCTACCATTGTCTGGTGTGATAAGCGGCTCTCTACCATTGTCTGGTGTGATAAGCGGCTCTCTACCTTGGCCCGCTGTGATAAGCGGCTCTCTACCATTGTCTGGTGTGATAAGCGGCTCTCTACCATTGGTCGGTGTGATAAGCGTCTCTTTATCATTGTCTGGTGTGATAAGCCGCTCTCTACCATTGGCCGGTGTGATAAGCGGCTCTCTACCATTGTCTGGTGTGATAAGCGGCTCTCTACCATTGTCTGGTGTGATAAGCGGCTCTCTACCTTTGCCCGCTGTGATAAGCGGCTCTCTACCATTGGCCCATGTGATAAGCGGCTCTCTACCATTGGTCGGTGTGATAAGCGGCTCTCTACCATTGGTCGGTGTGATAAGCGGCTCTCTACCATTGGTCGGTGTGATAAGCGTCTCTCTACCATTGGCCCGTGTGATAAGCGTCTCTCTACCATTGGCCGCTGTGATAAGCAGCTCTCTACCATTGGCCCCGTGTGATAAGCGGCTCTCTACCATTGGTCGGTGTGATAAGCTGCTCTCTACCATTGGTCGGTGTGATAAGCGGCTCTCTACCATTGGTCGGTGTGATAAGCGGCTCTCTACTATTGTCCGATGTGATAAGCGGCTCTCTACCATTTCCTGTGTGATAAGCGGCTCTCTACCATTGGCCGGTGTGATAAGCGGCTCTCTACCATTGTCCGATGTGATAAGCGGTTCTCTACCATTGGTCGGTGTGATAAGCGGCTCTCTACCATTGGCCCATGTGATAAGCGGCTCTCTACCATTGGTCGGTGTGATAAGCGGCTCTCTACCATTGGCCGGTGTGATAAGCGGCTCTCTACCATTGGTCGGTGTGATAAGCGGCTCTCTACCATTGGCCCATGTGATAAGCGGCTCTCTACCATTGGTCGGTGTGATAAGCGGCTCTCTACCTTTGCCCGCTGTGATAAGCGGCTCTCTACCATTGGCCGGTGTGATAAGCGGCTCTCTACCATTGGTCGGTGTGATAAGCGGCTCTCTACCATTGGCCCCATGTGATAAGCGGTTCTCTACCATTGGTCGGTGTGATAAGCGGCTTTCTACCATTGGTCGGTGTGATAAGCGGCTCTCTACCATTGGTCGGTGTGATAAGCGGTTCTCTACCATTGGTCGGTGTGATGAGCGGCTCTATACCATTGGTCGATGTGATAAGCGGCTCTCTACCATTGGCCGGTGTGATAAGCGGCTCTCTACCATTGGCCCATGTGATAAGCGGCTCTCTACCATTGGTCGGTGTGATAAGCGGCTTTCTACCATTGGTCGGTGTGATAAGCGGCACTCTACCATTGGTCGGTGTGATAAGCGGCTCTCTACCATTTTCTGGTGTGATAATCGGCTCTCTACCATTGGCCGGTGTGATAAGCGGCTCTCTACCATTGTCTGGTGTGATAAGCGGCTCTCTACCATTGGTCGGTGTGATAAGCGGCTCTCTACCGTTCGTCGGTGTGATAAGCGGCTCTCTACCATTGGTCGGTGTGATAAGCGGCTCTCTACCATTGGCTTGTGTGATAAGCGGCTCTCTACCATTGGCCGGTGTGATTAGCGGCTCTCTACAATTAGCCCGTGAGATAAGCGGCACTCTACCATTGGTCGGTGTGATAAGCGGCTCTCTACCATTGGTCGGTGTGATAAGCGTCTCTCTACCATTGTCTGGTGTGATAAGCGGCTCTCTACCATTGTCAGGTGTGATAAGCGGCTCTCTACCATTGGCCGCTGTGATAAGCGGCTCTCTTCCTTTGCCCGCTGTGATAAGCGGCTCTCTACCATTGGCCCGTGTGATAAGCGGCTCTCTACCATTTTTCGGTGTGATAAGCGGCTCTCTACCATTGTTCGGTGTGATAAGCGGCAATCTACCATTGGTCGGTGTGATAAGCGGCTCTCTACCATTGGCCGCTGTGATAAGCGGCTCTCTACCTTTGCCCGCTGTGATAAGCGGCTCTCTACCATTGGCCTGTGTGATAAGCGGCTCTCTACCATTGGCCCGTGTGATAAGCGGCTCTCTACCATTTTTCGGTGTGATAAGCGGCTCTCTACCATTGTTCGGTGTGATAAGCGGCTCTCTACCATTTTTCGGTGTGATAAGCGGCTCTCTACCATTGGTCGGTGTGATAAGCGGCTCTCTACCGTTTGTCGGTGTGATAAGCGGCTCTCTACCATTGGTCGGTGTGATAAGTGGCTCTCTACCATTGTCTGGTGTGATAAGCGGCTCTCTACCATTGTCTGGTGTGATAAGCGGCTCTCTACCACTGGTCGGTGTGATAAGCGGCTCTCTACCATTGGCCCGTGTGATAAGCGGCTCTCTACCATTGTCAGGTGTGATAAGCGGCTCTCTACCATTGTCAGGTGTGATAAGCGGCTCTCTACCATTGGCCCGTGTGATAAGTGGCTCTCTACCATTGTCAGGTGTGATAAGCGGCTCTCTACCATTGTCAGGTGTGATAAGCGGCTCTCTACCATTGGCCCGTGTGATAAGTGGCTCTCTACCATTGTCAGGTGTGATAAGCGGCTCTCTACCATTGGCCCGTGTGATAAGCGGCTCTCTACCATTGGTCGGTGTGATAAGCGGCTCTCTACCATTGTCTGGTGTGATAAGCGGCTCTCTACCACTGGTCGGTGTGATAAGCGGCTCTCTACCATTGGCCCGTGTGATAAGCGGCTCTCTACCATTGTCAGGTGTGATAAGCGGCTCTCTACCATTGTCAGGTGTGATAAGCGGCTCTCTACCTTTGCCCGCTGTGATAAGCGGCTCTCTACCTTTGCCCGCTGTGATAAGCGGCTCTCTACCATTGACCCGTGTGATAAGTGGCTCTCTACCATTGGTCGGTGTGATAAGCGGCTCTCTACCATTGGTCGGTGTGATAAGCGGCTCTCTACCATTGGCCGCTGTGATAAGCGGCTCTCTACCATTGGCCGCTGTGATAAGCGGCTCTCTACCATTGGCCGGTGTGATAAGTGGCTCTCTACCGTTGGTCGGTGTGATAAGCGGCTCTCTACCATTGGCCCGTGTGATAAGTGGCTCTCTACCTTTGCCCGCTGTGATAAGCGGCTCTCTACCTTTGCCCGCTGTGATAAGCGGCTCTCTACCTTTGCCCGCAGTGATAAGCGGCTCTCAACCATTGTCTGGTGTGATAAGCGGCTCTCTACCATTGGTCGGTGTGATAAGCGTCTCTTTATCATTGTCAGGTGTGATAAGCGGCTCTCTACCTTTGGCCGCTGTGATAAGCGGCTCTCTACCATTGGCCGGTGTGATAAGCGGCTCTCTACCATTGTCTGGTGTGATAAGCGTCTCTCTACCTTTGCCCGCTGTGATAAGCGGCTCTCTACCATTGGCCCATGTGATAAGCGGCTCTCTACCATTGGTCGGTGTGATAAGCGGCTCTCTACCATTGGTCGGTGTGATAAGCGGCTCTCTACCATTGCTCGGTGTGGTAAGCGGCTCTCTACCATTGGCCCGTGTGATAAGGGGCTCTCTACCATTGTCTGGTGCGATAAGCGGCTCTCTACCATTGGCCGGTGTGATAAGCGGCTCTCTACCATTGCTCGGTGTGGTAAGCGGCTCTCTACCATTGGCCCGTGTGATAAGCGTCTCTCTACCATTGGCCGCTGTGATAAGCAGCTCTCTACCATTGGCCGGTGTGATAAGCGGCTCTCTACCATTGGCCCCGTGTGATAAGCGGCTCTCTACCATTGGTCGGTGTGATAAGCTGCTCTCTACCATTGGTCGGTGTGATAAGCGGCTCTCTACCATTGGTCGGTGTGATAAGCGGCTCTCTACCATTGTCCGATGTGATAAGCGGCTCTCTACCATTGGCCGGTGTGATAAGCGGCTCTCTAACATTGTCCGATGTGATAAGCGGTTCTCTACCATTGGTGGGTGTGATAAGCGGCTCTCTACCATTGGTCGGTGTGATAAGCGGCTCTCTACCATTGGCCCCGTGTGATAAGCGGTTCTCTACCATTGGTCGGGATGATAAGCGGCTTTCTACCATTGGTCGGTGTGATAAGCGGCTCTCTACCATTGGTCGATGTGATAAGCGGCTCTCTACCATTGTTCGGTGTGATAAGCGGCTCTCTACCATTTTTCGGTGTGATAAGCGGCTCTCTACCATTGGTCGGTGTGATAAGCGGCTCTCTACCGTTCGTCGGTGTGATAAGCGGCTCTCTACCTTTGGCCGCTGTTATAAGCGGCTCTGTACCATTGGTCGGTGTGATAAGTGGCTCTCTACCATTGGTCGGTGTGATAAGCGGCTCTCTACCATTGTCAGGTGTGATAAGCGGCTCTCTACCATTGTCTGGTTTGATAAGCGGCTCTCTACCATTGGTCGGTGTGATAAGCGGCTCTCTACCATTGTCAGGTGTGATAAGCGGCTCTCTACCACTGGTCGGTGTGATAAGCGGCTCTCTACCATTGGCCCGTGTGATAAGTGGCTCTCTACCATTGTCAGGTGTGATAAGCGTCTCTCTACCATTGTCAGGTGTGATAAGCGGCTCTCTACCATTGGTCGGTGTGATAAGCGGCTCTCTACCATTGTCCGATGTGATAAGCGGTTCTCTACCATTGGTCGGTGTGATAAGCGGCTCTCTACCATTGGTCGGTGTGATAATTGTCTCTCTACCATTGGTCGGTGTGATAAGCGGCTTTCTACCATTGGCCCCGTGTGATAAGCGTTCTCTACCATTGGCCGGTGTGATAAGCGGCTCTCTACCATTGGCCCCGTGTGATAAGCGTTCTCTACCATTGGTCGGTGTGATAAGCGGCTCTCTACCATTGGTCGGTGTGATAAGCGGCTCTCTACCATTGTTCGGTGTGATAAGCGGCTCTTTACCATTTTTCGGTGTGATAAGCGGTTCTCTACCATTGGTCGGTGTGATAAGTGGCTCTCTACCGTTCGTCGGTGTGATAAGCGGCTCTCTACCTTTGGCCGCTGTTATAAGCGGCTCTCTACCATTGGTCGGTGTGATAAGTGGCTCTCTACCATTGGTCGGTGTGATAAGCGGCTCTCTACCATTGTCTGGTGTGATAAGCGGCTCTCTACCATTGGTCGGTGTGATAAGCGGCTCTCTACCATTGTCTGGTGTGATAAGCGGCTCTCTACCACTGGTCGGTGTGATAAGCGGCTCTCTACCATTGGCCCGTGTGATAAGCGGCTCTCTACCATTGGCCCGTGTGATAAGCGGCTCTCTACCATTGGCCCGTGTGATAAGCGGCTCTCTACCATTGTCAGGTGTGATAAGCGTCTCTCTACCATTGTCAGGTGTGATAAGCGTCTCTCTACCATTGGTCGGTGTGATAAGCGGCTCTCTACCTTTGCCCGCTGTGATAAGCGGCTCTCTACCTTTGCCCGCTGTGATAAGCGGCTCTCTACCATTGACCCGTGTGATAAGCGGCTCTCTACCATTGACCCGTGTGATAAGCGGCTCTCTACCATTGACCCGTGTGATAAGCGGCTCTCTACCATTGGCCCCGTGTGATAAGCGGCTCTCTACCATTGGTCGGTGTGATAAGCGGCTCTGTACCATTGGTCGGTGTGATAAGCGGCTCTCTACCATTGGTCGGTGTGATAAGCGGCTCTCTACCATTGGCCGGTGTGATAAGTGGCTCTCTACCATTGGTCGGTGTGATAAGCGGCTCTCTACCATTGGCCCGTGTGATAAGTGGCTCTCTACCTTTGCCCGCTGTGATAAGCGGCTCTCTACCTTTGCCCGCTGTGATCAGCGGCTCTCTACCTTTGCCCGCAGTGATAAGCGGCTCTCAACCATTGGCCCGTGTGATAAGCGGCTCTCTACCATTGTCTGGTGTGATAAGCGGCTCTCTACCATTGGTCGGTGTGATAAGCGTCTCTTTATCATTGTCAGGTGTGATAAGCGGCTCTCTACCTTTGGCCGCTGTGATAAGCGGCTCTCTACCATTGGCCGGTGTGATAAGTGGCTCTCTACCATTGTCTGGTGTGATAAGCGGCTCTCTACCATTGTCTGGTGTGATAAGCGGCTCTCTACCTTGGCCCGCTGTGATAAGCGGCTCTCTACCATTGTCTGGTGTGATAAGCGTCTCTCTACCTTTGCCCGCTGTGATAAGCGGCTCTCTACCATTGACCCGTGTGATAAGCGGCTCTCTACCATTGGTCGGTGTGATAAGCGGCTCTCTACCATTGGTCGGTGTGATAAGCGGCTCTCTACCATTGGTCGGTGTGATAAGCGGCTCTCTACCATTGGTCGGTGTGATAAGCGTCTCTCTACCATTGGCCCGTGTGATAAGCGGCTCTCTACCATTGCTCGGTGTGGTAAGCGGCTCTCTACCATTGGTCGGTGTGATAAGCGTCTCTCTACCATTGGCCCGTGTGATAAGCGTCTCTCTACCATTGGCCGCTGTGATAAGCAGCTCTCTACCATTGGCCGGTGTGATAAGCGGCTCTCTACCATTGGTCGGTGTGATAAGCGGCTCTCTACCATTGTCTGGTGTGATAAGCGGCTCTCTACCACTGGTCGGTGTGATAAGCGGCTCTCTACCATTGGCCCGTGTGATAAGCGGCTCTCTACCATTGTCAGGTGTGATAAGCGTCTCTCTACCATTGTCAGGTGTGATAAGCGGCTCTCTACCATTGGTCGGTGTGATAAGCAGCTCTCTACCATTGGTCGGTGTGATAAGCAGCTCTCTACCATTGGTCAGTGTGATAAGCGGCTCTCTACCATTGGCCCCGTGTGATAAGCGGCTCTCTACCATTGGTCGGTGTGATAAGCAGCTCTCTACCATTGGTCGGTGTGATCAGCGGCTCTCTACCATTGGTCGGTGTGATAAGCGGCTCTCTACCATTGGTCGGTGTGATAAGCGTCTCTTTATCATTGTCAGGTGTGATAAGCGGCTCTCTACCTTTGGCCGCTGTGATAAGCGGCTCTCTACCATTGGCCGGTGTGATAAGCGGCTCTCTACCATTGTCTGGTGTGATAAGCGTCTCTCTACCTTTGCCCGCTGTGATAAGCGGCTCTCTACCATTGGCCCATGTGATAAGCGGCTCTCTACCATTGGTCGGTGTGATAAGCGGCTCTCTACCATTGGTCGGTGTGATAAGCGGCTCTCTACCATTGCTCGGTGTGGTAAGCGGCTCTCTACCATTGGCCCGTGTGATAAGGGGCTCTCTACCATTGTCTGGTGCGATAAGCGGCTCTCTACCATTGGCCGGTGTGATAAGCGGCTCTCTACCATTGCTCGGTGTGGTAAGCGGCTCTCTACCATTGGCCCGTGTGATAAGCGTCTCTCTACCATTGGCCGCTGTGATAAGCAGCTCTCTACCATTGGCCGGTGTGATAAGCGGCTCTCTACCATTGGCCCCGTGTGATAAGCGGCTCTCTACCATTGGTCGGTGTGATAAGCTGCTCTCTACCATTGGTCGGTGTGATAAGCGGCTCTCTACCATTGGTCGGTGTGATAAGCGGCTCTCTACCATTGGCCGGTGTGATAAGCGGCTCTCTAACATTGTCCGATGTGATAAGCGGTTCTCTACCATTGGTGGGTGTGATAAGCGGCTCTCTACCATTGGTCGGTGTGATAAGCGGCTCTCTACCATTGGTCGGTGTGATAAGCGGCTCTCTACCATTGGCCGGTGTGATAAGCGGCTCTCTAACATTGTCCGATGTGATAAGCGGTTCTCTACCATTGGTGGGTGTGATAAGCGGCTCTCTACCATTGGTCGGTGTGATAAGCGGCTCTCTACCATTGGCCCCGTGTGATAAGCGGTTCTCTACCATTGGTCGGGATGATAAGCGGCTTTCTACCATTGGTCGGTGTGATAAGCGGCTCTCTACCATTGGTCGATGTGATAAGCGGCTCTCTACCATTGTTCGGTGTGATAAGCGGCTCTCTACCATTTTTCGGTGTGATAAGCGGCTCTCTACCATTGGTCGGTGTGATAAGCGGCTCTCTACCGTTCGTCGGTGTGATAAGCGGCTCTCTACCTTTGGCCGCTGTTATAAGCGGCTCTGTACCATTGGTCGGTGTGATAAGTGGCTCTCTACCATTGGTCGGTGTGATAAGCGGCTCTCTACCATTGTCAGGTGTGATAAGCGGCTCTCTACCATTGTCTGGTTTGATAAGCGGCTCTCTACCATTGGTCGGTGTGATAAGCGGCTCTCTACCATTGTCAGGTGTGATAAGCGGCTCTCTACCATTGGCCCGTGTGATAAGCGGCTCTCTACCATTGTCTGGTGTGATAAGTGGCTCTCTACCACTGGTCGGTGTGATAAGCGGCTCTCTACCATTGGCCCGTGTGATAAGTGGCTCTCTACCATTGTCAGGTGTGATAAGCGTCTCTCTACCATTGTCAGGTGTGATAAGCGGCTCTCTACCATTGGTCGGTGTGATAAGCGGCTCTCTACCATTGGTCGGTGTGATAATTGTCTCTCTACCATTGGTCGGTGTGATAAGCGGCTTTCTACCATTGGCCCCGTGTGATAAGCGTTCTCTACCATTGGCCGGTGTGATAGGCGGCTCTCTACCATTGGCCCCGTGTGATAAGCGTTCTCTACCATTGGTCGGTGTGATAAGCGGCTCTCTACCATTGTTCGGTGTGATAAGCGGCTCTCTACCATTGTTCGGTGTGATAAGCGGCTCTTTACCATTTTTCGGTGTGATAAGCGGTTCTCTACCATTGGTCGGTGTGATAAGCGGCTCTCTACCATTGGTCGGTGTGATAAGTGGCTCTCTACCGTTCGTCGGTGTGATAAGCGGCTCTCTACCTTTGGCCGCTGTTATAAGCGGCTCTCTACCATTGGTCGGTGTGATAAGTGGCTCTCTACCATTGGTCGGTGTGATAAGCGGCTCTCTACCATTGTCTGGTGTGATAAGTGGCTCTCTACCACTGGTCGGTGTGATAAGCGGCTCTCTACCATTGGCCCGTGTGATAAGCGGCTCTCTACCATTGTCTGGTGTGATAAGCGGCTCTCTACCATTGGCCCGTGTGATAAGCGGCTCTCTACCATTGTCAGGTGTGATAAGCGTCTCTCTACCATTGTCAGGTGTGATAAGCGTCTCTCTACCATTGGTCTGTGTGATAAGCGGCTCTCTACCTTTGCCCGCTGTGATAAGCGGCTCTCTACCTTTGCCCGCTGTGATAAGCGGCTCTCTACCATTGACCCGTGTGATAAGCGGCTCTCTACCATTGACCCGTGTGATAAGCGGCTCTCTACCATTGACCCGTGTGATAAGCGGCTCTCTACCATTGGCCCCGTGTGATAAGCGGCTCTCTACCATTGGTCGGTGTGATAAGCGGCTCTCTACCATTGGTCGGTGTGATAAGCGGCTCTCTACTATTGGTCGGTGTGATAAGCGGCTCTCTACCATTGGCCGGTGTGATAAGTGGCTCTCTACCATTGGTCGGTGTGATAAGCGGCTCTCTACCATTGGCCCGTGTGATAAGTGGCTCTCTACCTTTGCCCGCTGTGATAAGCGGCTCTCTACCTTTGCCCGCTGTGATCAGCGGCTCTCTACCTTTGCCCGCAGTGATAAGCGGCTCTCAACCATTGGCCCGTGTGATAAGCGGCTCTCTACCATTGTCTGGTGTGATAAGCGGCTCTCTACCATTGGTCGGTGTGATAAGCGGCTCTCTACCTTTGGCCGCTGTGATAAGCGGCTCTCTACCATTGGCCGCTGTGATAAGCGGCTCTCTACCATTGGCCAGTGTGATAAGCGGCTCTCTACCATTGTCTGGTGTGATAAGCGGCTCTCTACCTTGGCCCGCTGTGATAAGCGGCTCTCTACCATTGTCTGGTGTGATAAGCGTCTCTCTACCTTTGCCCGCTGTGATAAGCGGCTCTCTACCATTGACCCGTGTGATAAGCGGCTCTCTACCATTGGTCGGTGTGATAAGCGGCTCTCTACCATTGGTCGGTGTGATAAGCGTCTCTCTACCATTGGCCCGTGTGATAAGCGGCTCTCTACCATTGCTCGGTGTGGTAAGCGGCTCTCTACCATTGGTCGGTGTGATAAGCGTCTCTCTACCATTGGCCCGTGTGATAAGCGTCTCTCTACCATTGGCCGCTGTGATAAGCAGCTCTCTACCATTGGCCGGTGTGATAAGCGGCTCTCTACCATTGGTCGGTGTGATAAGCGGCTCTCTACCATTGTCTGGTGTGATAAGCGGCTCTCTACCACTGGTCGGTGTGATAAGCGGCTCTCTACCATTGGCCCGTGTGATAAGCGGCTCTCTACCATTGTCAGGTGTGATAAGCGTCTCTCTACCATTGTCAGGTGTGATAAGCGGCTCTCTACCATTGGTCGGTGTGATAAGCAGCTCTCTACCATTGGTCGGTGTGATAAGCGGCTCTCTACCATTGGTCGGTGTGATAAGCAGCTCTCTACCATTGGTCGGTGTGATCAGCGGCTCTCTACCATTGGTCGGTGTGATAAGCGGCTCTCTACCATTGGTCGGTGTGATAAGCGGCTCTCTACCATTGGTCGGTGTGATAAGCGGCTCTCTACCATTGGTCGGTGTGATAAGCGGCTCTCTACCATTGGCCGGTGTGATAAGCGGCTCTTTACCATTGGTCGGTGTGATAAGCGGCTCTCTACCATTGGCCCCGTGTGATAAGCGGTTCTCTACCATTGGTCGGTGTGATAAGCGGCTTTCTACCATTGGTCGGTGTGATAAGCGGCTCTCTACCATTGGTCGGTGTGATAAGCGGCTCTCTACCATTGGTCGGTGTGATAAGCGGTTCTCTACCATTGGTCGGTGTGATAAGCGGCTCTCTACCATTGGTCGGTGTGATAAGCGGCTCTCTACCATTGGTCGGTGTGATAAGCGGCTCTCTACCATTGGTCGGTGTGATAAGCGGCTCTCTACCATTGGTCGGTGTGATAAGCGGCTCTCTACCATTGGCCCCGTGTGATAAGCGGTTCTCTACCATTGGTCGGTGTGATAAGCGGCTTTCTACCATTGGTCGGTGTGATAAGCGGCTCTCTACCATTGGTCGGTGTGATAAGCGGCTCTCTACCATTGGTCGGTGTGATAAGCGGTTCTCTACCATTGGTCGGTGTGATAAGCGGCTCTCTACCATTGGTCGGTGTGATAAGCGGCTCTCTACCATTGGTCGGTGTGATAAGCGGCTCTCTACCATTGGTCGGTGTGATAAGCGCCTCCCTACCTTTGCCCGCTGTGATAAGCGGCTCTATTATAAGATTATTGATCATGGTGGAGCCCCGAGGATCTGACACGTATCTCCATCTACAGGTTGCAGGTCTCCCCCCATAGTCATACTGGAGCTGGGGCCCAGTATGGGCTGTGAGCTAACCTAAGGGCGCCTTGTTCACAGCAGCTGTCACACGACCCAAGTAGTAGATCCCTTTAATATCCCTTTAAGAAGAGTCAGCAGATGAGGATGTATATATAGTGTCAGTAACTGGAGGGCACCTTATATTACAGGTGACATCACACGTCCTGGTATTAGCTCGCACAGACCTGTGTACTGGACCCTGAAGGGCCTGATGTGGCCCCTAGGATTAGGGGAGCCGCTGATCTGATGAGCTGCTGTATCTCATCCGGTGTGATACTGTCTGCTGAGAAACTAATACAGTAACTATTCTGGAGTAATTTACACCAATAATCTGGAGCAGACGATTTACAACTTAGTTTTTATGTGTTTTAGACATTTTCTATGTTTGTGCACTCACATGTTGGGGGAGGGGGAGGGGTGGATACGGCTTAGAGGGCATAACTGTGAGCCAGAAATTGCACCAAAATTTTGAAAGGGACATTATACTGTGGGGAAGCTGGAGGAGGACATTATACTGAGGGGCAGCTGGAGGGGGACATTATACTGAGGGGCAGCTGGAGGGGGACATTATACTGTGGGGGCAGCTGGAGGGGGACATTATACTGTGGGGAAGCTGGAGGGGGACATTATACTGTGGGGGCAGCTGGAGGGGGACATTATACTGTGGGGAAGCTGGAGGAGGACATTATACTGAGGGGCAGCTGGAGGGGGACATTATACTGTGGGGAAGCTGGAGGAGGACATTATACTGAGGGGCAGCTGGAGGGGGACATTATACTGAGGGGCAGCTGGAGGGGGACATTATACTGTGGGGGCAGCTGAAGGGGGACATTATACTGTGGGGGCAGCTGGAGGGGGACATTATACTGTGGGGAAGCTGGAGGGGGACATTATACTGTGGGGAAGCTGGAGGAGGACATTATACTGTGGGGGCAGCTGGAGGGGGACATTATACTGTGGGGAAGCTGGAGGAGGACATTATACTGTGGGGGCAGCTGGAGGAGGACATTATACTGTGGGGAAGCTGGAGGAGGACATTATACTGTGGGGGCAGCTGGAGGGGGACATTATACTGTGGGGAAGCTGGAGGAGGACATTATACTGAGGGGCAGCTGGAGGGGGACATTATACTGAGGGGCAGCTGGAGGGGGACATTATACTGTGGGGGCAGCTGAAGGGGGACATTATACTGTGGGGGCAGCTGGAGGGGGACATTATACTGTGGGGAAGCTGGAGGGGGACATTATACTGTGGGGGCAGCTGGAGGGGGACATTATACTGTGGGGGCAGCTGGAGGAGGACATTATACTGAGGGGCAGCTGGAGGGAGACATTATACTGTGGGGAAGCTGGAGGGGGACATTATACTGTGGGGGCAGCTGGAGGGGGACATTATACTGTGGGGCAGCTGGAGGGGGACATTATACTGTGGGGGCAGCTGGAGGAGGACATTATACTGTGGGGGCAGATGGAGGGGACATTATACTGAGGGGCAGCTGGAGGAGGACATTATACTGAGGGGCAGCTGGAGGGGGACATTATATTGTGGGGCAGCTGGAGGGGGACATTATATGTGGGGCAGCTGGAGGGGGACATTATACTGTGGGGCAGCTGGAGAGGGACATTATACTGTGGGGGCAGCTGGAGGGCGACATTATACTGAAGGGCAGCTGTAGGGGACATTATACTGTGGGGCAGCTGGAGGGCGACATTATACTGAGGGGCAGCTGGAGGGGACATTATACTGAGGGTCAGCTGGAGGGGACATTACACCGTGGGGAAGCTGGAGGAGGACATTATACCGTGGGGCATCTGGAGGGGGACATTATACTGTGGGGGCAGCTGGAGGGAGACATTATACTGTGGGGGCAGCTGGAGGGGGGACATTATACTGTGGGGGCAGCTGGAGGGGGAACAATATACTGTGGGGGCAGCTGGAGGGGGACATTATACTGTGGGGCAGCTAGAGGGGACATTATACTGTGGGGCAGCTGGAGGGGACATTATACTGTGGGGGCAGCTGGAGGGGGACATTATACTGTGGGGGAAGCTGAGGGGACATTATACTGTGGGGACAGCTGGATGGGACATTATACTGTGGGGCAGCTGGAGGGCGACATTATACTGTGGGGGAAGCTGGAGGGGACATTATACTGTGGGGCAGCTGGAGAAGGGCATTATACTGTGGGGGCAGCTGGAGGGCGACATTATACTGATGGGCAGCTTTAGGGGACATTATACTGTGGGGCAGCTGGAGGGCGACATTATACTGAGGGGCAGCTGGAGGGGACATTATACTGAGGGTCAGCTGGAGGGGACATTACACCGTGGGGCAGCTGGAGGAGGACATTATACCGTGGGGCATCTGGAGGGGGACATTATACTGTGGGGGCAGCTGGAGGGAGACATTATACTGTGGGGGCAGCTGGAGGGGGGACATTATACTGTGGGGGCAGCTGGAGGGGGGACATTATACTGTGGGGCAGCTAGAGGGGACATTATACTGTGGGGCAGCTGGAGGGGACATTATACTGTGGGGGCAGCTGGAGGGGGACATTATACTGTGGGGTAGTTGGAGGGGGACATTATACTGTGGGGGCAGCTGGAGGGGGACATTATACTGTGGGGTAGTTGGAGGGGGACATTATACTGTGGGGGCAGCTGGAGGGGGGACATTATACTGTGGGGGCAGCTGGAGTGGGACATTATACTGTGGGGGCAGCTGGAGCGGGGACATTATACTGTGGGGGCAGCTGGAGGGGGGACATTATACTGTGGGGGCAGCTGGAGGGGGACATTATACTGTGGGGGCAGCTGGAGGGCGACATTATACTGTGGGGGCAGCTGGAGGGGGGACATTATACTGTGGGGGCAGCTGGAGGGGGACATTATACTGTGGGGCAGCTGGAGGGGTATATTATACTGTGGGCAGCTGGAGGGGGGACATTATACTGTGGGGGCAGCTGGAGGGGGACATTATACTGTGGGGGCAGCTGGAGGGGGACATTATACTGAGGGGCAGCTGGAGGGGGGGACATTATACTGTGGGGGCAGCTGGAGGGGGACATTATACTGTGGGGGCAGCTGGAGGGGGGACATTATACTGTGGGGGCATCTGGAGGGGGACATTATACTTTGGGGGCAGCTGGAGGGAGACATTATACTGTGGGGGCAGCTGGAGGGGGACATTATACTGTGGGGGCAGCTGGAGGGGGGACATTATACTGTGGGGTCAGCTGGAGGGGGACATTATACTGTGGGGGAAGCTGGAGGGGGACATTATACTGTGGGGCATCTGGAGGGGGACATAATACTGTGGGGGCAGCTGGAGGGGGACATAATACTGTGGGGGCAGCTGGAGGGGGACATTATACTGTGGGGGCAGCTGGAGGGGGACATTATACTGTGGGGTCAGCTGGAGGGGGACATTATACTGTGGGGGCAGCTGGAGGGGGACATTATACTGTGGGGGCATCTGGAGGGGGACATTATACTGAGGGGCAGCTGGAGGGGACATTATACTGTGGGGGCAGCTGGAGGGGACATTATACTGTGGGGGCAGCTGGAGGGGACATTATACTGTGGGGGCAGCTGGAGGGGGGACATTATACTGTGGGGGCAGCTGGAGGGGGACATTATACTGTGGGGGCAGCTGGAGGGGGACATTATACTGTGGGGGCAGCTGGAGGGGGATATTATACTGTGGGGGCAGCTGGAGGGGGACATTATACTGTGGGGGCAGCTGGAGGGGGACATTATACTGTGGGGGCAGCTGTAGGGGGGACATTATACTGTGGGGGCAGCTGGAGGGGGACATTATACTGTGGGGGCAGCTGGAGGGGGACATTATACTGTGGGGGCAGCTGTAGGGGGGACATACTGTGGGGGCAGCTGGAGGGGACATTATACTGTGGGGGCAGCTGGAGGGGGACATTATACTGTGGGGGCAGCTGGAGGGGGACATTATACTGTGGGGTCAGCTGGAGGGGGACATTATACTGTGGGGGCAGCTGGAGGGGGACATTATACTGTGGGGGCATCTGGAGGGGGACATTATACTGAGGGGCAGCTGGAGGGGACATTATACTGTGGGGGCAGCTGGAGGGGACATTATACTGTGGGGGCAGCTGGAGGGGACATTATACTGTGGGGGCAGCTGGAGGGGGGACATTATACTGTGGGGGCAGCTGGAGGGGGACATTATACTGTGGGGGCAGCTGGAGGGGGACATTATACTGTGGGGGCAGCTGGAGGGGGATATTATACTGTGGGGGCAGCTGGAGGGGGACATTATACTGTGGGGGCAGCTGTAGGGGGGACATTATACTGTGGGGGCAGCTGGAGGGGGACATTATACTGTGGGGGCAGCTGGAGGGGGACATTATACTGTGGGGGCAGCTGTAGGGGGGACATACTGTGGGGGCAGCTGGAGGGGGACATTATACTGTGGGGGCAGCTGGAGGGGACATTATACTGTGGGGGCAGCTGGAGGGGGACATTATACTGTGGGGGCAGCTGGAGGGGACATTATACTGTGGGGGCAGCTGGAGGGGGGCATTATACTGTGGGGGCAGTAATGTAATGTGTGATACTGCCGGCTAAATCTGTGTATCTAAGAACATCTTGCGTCTCTGCTGAGCCAGTTTATCTAAGCCGATGAGGTTTGATACTGCTGAGCCTGTATCTGAATTCTTATGGCTGTTCAGAGATTTGATACTCATTGTGGCTTCATGTCTAGTAATGGCACAAATGTGCGGAGGACCCGCAGGAGGACCCGAGCTGGTCACATGACCATATATGTGCAGGTCATAAAGCCAGGCTTCTAGAGGAGGATGTACCTGAATGTGTTCATCATAGCGGACGCCGCAACCCCACGACCAGCCATACAGTCCTGATAGGATGGGCCCCTACACAGCAGGAGACTGTCAGCGGTGACTGGACACTGTCAGTATGTAGGGGCACCGCCGTAACAACCAGTTGTCAGTGCTAGCATTGTCTATAGACATGGCAGTATTGGGGATGAGCCGGCGCCTAAGACTTTGGCACAGGCCTGGGCCTTAGGATGTGACAATAGGGAACAACCAGAAGAAAATACAACACACCTGCGCGAGCGAAACGTCAAGATCTAAACATATGGTGTATTGGAGAACTGTGTGTATGCTACATGTACCCCGGGGGGAGGCGCCCTGTCCCTAGAGGGTCCGCAGCCCCCCCTCATACTGTCTGATCTCACCCCGGGGCACTAAGGGGCACTACAAACACCACTGATCACTGCTTTGTGATATGGTTGTCTACCAGCAGGTGGCGCTCATTACAGACTGGATATACCGCACCGTAGTATATGTAATAACACTGCCAGTATATCTCCTCATAGTGCACATAATATACATGGTTAGTTCAGAGGTGTGAGCGACACCGAGGAAACACAACCATCTAAAGTGCCAGCAAGTGACCAAAAATAATCGCATCATACTTTATGTAATAAATATATCTGTATATAACAGCGGAGGAAACGTAAGGCAAACGTATAATGGTGGAGACAAATTCTTAGCACAATCCAGGCGTGGACCCCACTGAATGCAGAGATAGATAGATAGATAGGAGGTAGATAGATAGATAGATAGATAGATAGATAGATAGATAGGAGATAGATAGATATGAGCTAGATAGATAGATAGATAGATAGATAGATAGGAGATAGATAGATAGATAGATAGATAGATAGATAGGAGATAGATAGATATGAGCTAGATAGATAGATAGATAGATAGATAGATAGATAGATAGGAGATAGATAGATAGATAGATAGATAGATAGATAGATAGATAGATAGATATGAGATAGATAGATAGATATGAGATAGATAGATATGAGATAGATAGATAGATAGATAGATAGATAGATAGATATGAGATAGATAGATATGAGATAGATAGATAGATAGATAGGAGATAGATAGATAGATAGATAGATAGATAGATAGGAGATAGATAGATATGAGATAGATAGATAGATATGAGATGGATAGATAGATATGAGATAGATAGATATGAGATAGATAGATATGAGATATATAGATAGATATGAGATAGATAGATATGAGATAGATAGATATGAGATAGATAGATAGGAGATAGATAGATAGATAGATAGATAGATAGATAGGAGATAGA
The DNA here is from genome assembly GCA_947044405.1 of Leptodactylus fallax. Lineage (NCBI taxonomy): Eukaryota > Metazoa > Chordata > Amphibia > Anura > Leptodactylidae > Leptodactylus > Leptodactylus fallax. Next base: position 17,857 of record CAMRHE010001203.1, on the reverse strand, counting down.
TAGGAGATAGATAGATATGAGATAGATAGATATGAGATAGATAGATAGATAGGAGATAGATAGATAGATAATGAGATAGATAGATAGATAGATAGATAGATAGATAGATAGATATGAGATAGATAGATATGACATAGATAGATAGATAGATAGATAGGAGATAGATAGATATGAGATAGATAGATAGATAGATAGATAGATAGGAGATAGATAGATATGAGATAGATAGATAGATAGATAGATATGAGATAGATAGATAGATAGATAGATAGATAGGAGTTATAGTATACTCAGCGTATAATGCACCGTCTCTCCGGTATCTATATATAGTCAGTCACATGACCTCTTTATAATGGTCGCCCTGGATGATCTGTACTCTCAGCCTCCGCCTTCTTGAGAAGTTTCCATGTAGTCTCTTCATCCTGCTGAAGGTCAGGGGTTAGGTTACCGTCCTGTGAGATTCCACCTACTGGATTACTGGATAATGTGAGCCAATAGAAAATAGATGGTTTGTGCTGTAATAACAGGGTGTGCCCCGAACACACGGGACGTCATGTAATAGGAGCCTGTGGTAATAGCACATACTGGAGGAGAGGAGCTCCGCATGGAAAGATGGTGGCAGTGCACCAAACCAGGACAAACCCTCCGCAGCTGCAGATTTTCTGGACTATTGGATGTTTTGTAATACCCAGTGAAATGTGACTGAGGGTTTGTATCACTATATAACATACCCTTTGTACATATATATTAGACATCACTACGAAGCAGCAGCCGCCTATATAGGACATTATAGAGAAGCAATGACTGCTGTTGATATGTATAAAGCATCTGGGGTGAGATAGAAACTTCCCTGCCTGTGTCTCCTCTCTCTCACTCAGCTCCTGCTTACTCCTCCCCTCTCCATAGACTTCTATGTAATCTGATACCTCGGTGGACTGCAGTCAGTCTAGCAAGACACATACAGCAGAGATTTCAGAGTGAAAGTCAGTGTTACAGGGAGGAGGAACCTGATAAGAGATAAGAAGCATTTTCTCTGATATTTGATTCTTCTATCTGCTTGTACTGTTTAATACTTTGCATCTACCCTTCCTATCCCTCAGGTGTAATACCTGGAGGGACCACTAGTAGCAGCACTGCGACATACAGACTCTCCCTATGATTTCCATCTTTCCTGGGTTTTCCGCTTTGCTGTAATTCGGACACACGGGGAGGTTTTGCGGCTTGAGTTGCATCTTTTATGTCTGGCCAAAGCTTAGCTATGGGTAAAATGGTTTGCATTGAGATTCTGCATTGCTTCAGACGACACCCTCGTCCCCCCCGAAACTCAGCTCTGCTACGTCTGAATATTCACAAGTCCCTTTTTGACTATTAATATAAACTTTTCCAAATAACCCCCAAAAAAGCACATAAGTAACCCCACGTGATTCACCCGGCCCTGTAATGCGTCTTCCGACAACTCTCAGAGAGCGCAACACTTTCTACTGCACTTTTTGGCACATTTCATTCTGATAAATTGCAAAAAACTTTTTTTCATGGTGGATGAGACCAGAATTAGAATCAATAATTGTTATTCTGTGCTGATATTTCTGGCGCTGTGGTTAATTATAATGTAATGATAGTATGTAATTATTAGATTTAATAATATGTGAAAGGTTACATTGTAGCGACCGCACCTACACTGCACTGGGCGGAGGGGAGAGTACCGCTCATACATTACAAAATCTGTAAGGAAGGGTTAATATAAGGGGAGGCCGCAGAAGAAACAGGAATAGAGATCACCCAAATGAATAACATAGTCCGACCCGCAGATAGGGGGATGGGATAGTAATACTAAACCGCTCCGATCACCGGATACTACAGGCAATACTAAAATGTATCAAAAATGTAAACACGACCCCATAAAGACCTTTAGGAGGAAAATGATTAATAATAATAACTTTATTTCTATATGGCCAACATATTCCGTAGCACTTTACAAATCAGAGGGCACATGGACAACATGAGACATTACAATGTGACAAAGAAATAAACTTATCAAACAATAGGAGTGCACAGGGGACCGCTATGGGCACCAGCTCCAGGCCAAATCTATGCATGAGCGGATGAGAGGATCAGTCTGTCTTCCATCAGGTTTCCATGGCTCAAATCTGGTCCTCTGGAGACAATGAGGTCTTTGTATGTCAGCAGATGAGAGGATCAATTAATCTTCCCATCAGGTTTCTTTGGCTCAAATCTGGTCCTCTGGGAAAATTTAGAGGTTTTTATATGGTCCGGGAACGCCGCCGTTTTTGAGTTTTGTCTTCTTTCTTCGTATTGCAAGTTAATCTTCAGAAAGCAAACGGGGCGTCTCTTCTGCTTCTGACGCGTTTCCTCCTCTTCTTACACGAGACCACCACAAAATGGCCGACGGAACAGCTGACTGCGCATGTCTCGTGTAAGAGACCACTGCAAAATGGCGACGAGCATGCGCAGCCGGCTGTTCCGTCGGCCATTTTGTGGTGGTCACGTGTAAGAAGAGGAGTGAAGAGGAGGAGACGCGTCATGAGCAGAAGAGAGAGGCGGTGTTGGAAGTCTATGACGAGCCAGCGCCTCGAGCACGGGGAACGCCACCTTTGCTTTCTGAAGATTAATTTGCATAATGAAGAAAGAAGACAAAACTCAAAAATGACCTAAAAACTAAAGGTAGGAGAAGAACAGTCTTTCTAAAGGCTATCACGATGTGCTGTTAGTTAAAATTCGATATATATATATTTTTTTAATGATAGAATCCCTTTAAGCCCAACTTTTAGCTACTCTGAAGATGGAAAATTACTGATCGCAATCCCGATAGTTCCACAGAACACTACGGATGGAGGAAGACGCAAGAACAACATCAAAAACCCTGGAACATCCCCGTCACGACAACTCCATGTAGGACAAAATGGGTTATTTATGGCATCACATGTTCCTGTAATAAACCTCACATCATATGCTCCAAACGGCCCCTGTATAATATAGGTAAGGGAACAAAGAAACATTTCCAGGGCACCCACTCTCAAAGACACTGCAGACAAGCATGGAGGAGCCTTCATTATACCAGTCTCCCAGATAGAAAGCCAACGGATTGTCAAGATGGACACATTAATGGTGGAAGATCTGATCGAGGAGATCGAGACCTTCACGTATTAAGCTTTACAGATGCAGGAACCCGGAGTGACAGATCTTACATAGTTGGAAGGATCTTCTGCCTTGCCTCCGCTTTGTAGTGAGGTCCAAACAAGCAAAACATAAATACAGGGATCTCCTCTCGGGATCTGCTTCCAGACATGTGAATGCCGGCTTGCTACCGATGCTTATCATCATAGTTGTCCACTGTTACCAATTTGATGTGGCCGTCCTGGACTTTTAGAAACAATCCTGGCAAATTTTGTGTATGTTCCATCTGAAAAGGAGCATGGCGTACAAACATTCCTCGCTGTCTGCTATGGGCGCAGGTTGGGGCTGTGGCTTAGATATCCCTATTTTACTGATATCAATGTTAATTAGGTGTGCATTATTTTTTTTTTGATCAATTCAAGTCAAACACACAATGTAAATACATTCATATTTTGAAAATTTTTAGCATCTTTAGTACATAAAAATACGAATGAAGAATAAAAAAGAGCAAAGAATATGTAGACTATTCCAAGTCCTTTCCAAAAAGACAAGGGTCCTGAATGTTCTCTAATCCCTCGTAGTGAGCGATTCAATCATACCTTTGCTAAGACGCCATACACTGCCCCCTGCTGGTGTGATGATGTGGGGGCCATCACATAGGACAGTCAGTCATCCCTAGTAGTGATACAAGATCAATAACAGCTCAGTGATATGTACAGGACATCCTAACACTGCCACATGTGCTGTCTCATGGCAGGGCGGACAACTACTACCAGCAGGAAAATGCTCACCCACACACACACACAAACAAGGGTCCCCCAGGAACAGAGACTGCGAAACTATTCATTCTGAGCCAGGTTTGACCTGAGTATTACAAATTGTTCGGTTTTTCACAACTCCAAATAAATGCTGTGTTTACCTTTGAGAGTTAGACATTAGATACATTCCTAGTAGCCCTGACAGTGTCATACACTATGTATTATAGATATACAGTCCTAGGAGCCCTGACAGTGTCATACACTATGTATTATAGATATATAGTCCTAGGAGCCCTGACAGTGTCATACACTATGTATTATAGATATATAGTCCTAGGAGTCCTGACAGTGTCATACACTATGTATTATAGATATATAGTCCTAGGAGCCCTGACAGTGTCATACACTATGTATTATAGATATACAGTCCTAGGAGCCCTGACAGTGTCATACACTATGTATTATAGATATATAGTCCTAGGAGCCCTGACAGTGTCATACACTATGTATTATAGATATATAGTCCTAGGAGTCCTGACAGTGACATACACTATGTATTATAGATATACAGTCCTAGGAGCCCTGACAGTGTCATACACTATGTATTATAGATATATAGTCCTAGGAGCCCTGACAGTGTCATACACTATGTATTATAGATATATAGTCCTAGGAGTCCTGACAGTGTCATACACTATGTATTATAGATATATAGTCCTAGGAGCCCTGACAGTGTCATACAGTATGTTTTATAGATATATAGTCCTAGGAGCCCTGACAGTGTCATACACTATGTATTATAGATATATAGTCCTAGGAGCCCTGACGGTGTCATACACTATGTATTATAGATATATAGTCCTAGCAGCCCTGACAGCGTCATACACTATGTATTATAGATATATAGTCCTAGGAGTCCTGACAGTGTCATACACTATGTATTATAGATATATAGTCCTAGGAGCCCTGACAGTGTCATACACTATGTATTATAGATATATAGTCCTAGGAGCCCTGACAGTGTCATACACTATATATTATAGATATATAGTCCTAGGAGTCCTGACACTGTCGTATAGATATACAGTCCTAGGAGTCCTGACAGTGTCGTACGCTATGTATTATAGATATATAGTACTAGGAGCCCTGACAGTGCCATACAGTATGTTTTATAGATATATAGTTCTAGGAGCCCTGACAGTGTCATACGCTATGTATTATAGATATATAGTCCAAGGAGTCCTGACAGTGTCATACACTATGTATTATAGATATATAGTCCTAGGAGTCCTGACAGTGTCATACACTATGTATTATAGATATACAATCCTAGGAGCCCTGACAGTGTCATACACTATGTATTATAGATATACAGTCCTAGGCGCCCTGACAGTGTCATACACTATGTATTATAGATATATAGTACTAGGAGCCCTGACAGTGTCATACGCTATGTATTATAGATATATAGTCCTAGGAGTCCTGACAGTGTCCTACACTATGTATTATAGATATATAGTCCTAGGAGCCCTGACAGTGTCATACACTATATATTGTAGATTTATAGTCCTAGGAGCCCTGACAGTGTCATACACTATGTATTATAGATATATAGTCCTAGGAGCCCTGACAGTGTCATACACTATGTATTATAGATACATAGTCCTAGGAGTCCTGACAGTGTCAACATCTGTGGTAAATGTACTGCAGGATACCATACAGAACCTGTATACCTCCATGTCCTGCCGTATCTCATCTTGTATCCAGGCTACAGGCCCAGCTGTAACATCTGTGGTAAATGTACTGCAGGATACCATACAGATCCTGTATACCTCCATGTCCTGCCGTATCTCATCTTGTATCCAGACTACAGGCCCAGCTGTAACATCTGTGGTAAATGTACTGCAGGATACCATACAGATCCTGTATACCTCCATGTCCTGCTGTATCTCATCTTGTATCCAGACTACAGGCCCAGCTGTAACATCTGTGGTAAATGTACTGCAGGATACCATACAGATCCTGAATACCTCCATGTCCTGCCGTATCTCATCTTGTATCCAGGCTACAGGCCCAGCTGTAACATCTGTGGTAAATGTACTGCAGGATACCATACAGATCCTGTATACCTCCATGTCCTGCCGTATCTCATCTTGTATCCAGGCTACAGGCCCAGCTGTAACATCTGTGGTAAATGTACTGCAGGATACCATACAGAACCTGTATACCTCCATGTCCTGCCGTATCTCATCTTGTATCCAGGCTACAGGCCCAGCTGTAACATCTGTGGTAAATGTACTGCAGGATACCATACAGAACCTGTATACCTCCATGTCCTGCCGTATCTCATCTTGTATCCAGGCTACACGCCCAGCTGTAACATCTGTGGTAAATGTACTGCAGGATACCATACAGATCCTGTATACCTCCATGTCCTGCCTGTATCTCATCTTGTATCCAGGTCTGACTGTAACATCTGTGGTAAATGTACTGCAGGATACCATACAGAACCTGTATACCTCCATGTCCTGCCGTATCTCATCTTGTATCCAGACTACAGGCCCAGATGTAACATCTGTGGTAAATGTACTGCAGGATACCATACAGATCCTGTATACCTCCATGTCCTGCCGTATCTCATCTTGTATCCAGACTACAGGCCCGGCTGTAACATCTGTGGTAAATGTACTGCAGGATACCATACAGAACCTGTATACCTCCATGTCCTGTCGTATCTCATCTTGTATCCAGACTACAGGCCCGGCTGTAACATCTGTGGTAAATGTGTGAACAGAGAGCAAGGCAGGTGGTTTGGACTCCGCAACCAGAAATGAACGCACACGCGGTAGTTCAAGAAAAAAAATATATATTTACTATAAGTTAATAAAGGCTAGTTAAAGGTAAAATGACAGGGCTAAAGACAAGCAAAATATACAATATAGCATGAACAATTTCAAGGCAAATTCTGCAATGGTTTCTACTTTTACTCTGTCCACTTCTGCAGTATGGACACTGAATGAACAATATACTCAAAACTATCCCTAACTGACCCTGACTTCACATTTGGGTGCACCCCCTTTCCCCAGTGGTCCAGGTGGACCGCTTACAGTCCGTAGAAGCGCGCGGTGGGGCCCAAAGTCGGTCCTTTCTTTTATAGTGAAGCGTCCTCTCCTCACGGTTATCAGGATCTTGGGAGAAATGAAGTCCTCTTTAACAGACAGGGAAACCAACTGAATGCAATGTAATCCAACAGCAGATTCCACTCAGCACACTGACAGTCCTGCCGAATCCATACACTGAGCTGGGATGTAAGCCGGGATTTAGCAGGTGCCGTCCAGTACATCAACAGCACTGCGAGTCTCTATCTGTGGTATCCATATACACAGTCACAATGTCAGTCTCACTGATCAGCCACTGAGCACAGTTCCTTTCACGTGGACTCACTAGTCCTGTTGTCTCTTTACACTCTGTTTGTCTCTGGACCAAGATACAGCTTAGCTGTACAGAAAAATCTCCACACCAGTTCAATACAACACTTGCCAAGATGGCTGCTGCTCTCTGTCTCGTCACTTCCTGCTTCTCTGCTCACACTCTGTCTGCAGAACAGGCAGGCTGACATAAAAGGGGGGGGGTCTCACTCCAGCATCATGTCACAATTACAATGGCTGCTGTCTTAAAGGAACAGAATCACAGAAATACATTCAACATTAACAGTTTATACAGACAAATGAAGCTTAAGACAACATTGGCTGTCTCTTACAAATGTACTGCAGGATACCATACAGAACCTGTATACCTCCATGTCCTGCCGTATCTCATCTTGTATCCAGGCTACAGGACCAGCTGTAACATCAGTGGTAAATGTACTGCAGGATACCATACAGAACCTGTATACCTCCATGTCCTGCCGTATCTCATCTTGTATCCAGACTACAGGCCCAGCTGTAACATCTGTGGTAAATGTACTGCAGGATACCATACAGAACCTGTATACCTCCATGTCCTGCCGTATCTCATCTTGTATCCAGGCTACAGGACCAGCTGTAACATCAGTGGTAAATGTACTGCAGGATACCATACAGAACCTGTATACCTCCATGTCCTGCCGTATCTCATCTTGTATCCAGACTACAGGCCCAGCTGTAACATCTGTGGTAAATGTACTGCAGGATACCATACAGAACCTGTATACCTCCATGTCCTGCCGTATCTCATCTTGTATCCAGACTACAGGCCCAGCTGTAACACCTGTGGTAAATGTACTGCAGGATACCATACAGAACCTGTATACCTCCATGTCCTGCCGTATCTCATCTTGTATCCAGGCTACAGGACCAGCTGTAACATCAGTGGTAAATGTACTGCAGGATACCATACAGAACCTGTATACCTCCATGTCCTGCCGTATCTCATCTTGTATCCAGGCTACAGGACCAGCTGTAACATCAGTGGTAAATGTACTGCAGGATACCATACAGAACCTGTATACCTCCATGTCCTGCCATATCTCATCTTGTATCCAGGCTACAGGACCAGCTGTAACATCAGTGGTAAATGTACTGCAGGATACCATACAGAACCTGTATACCTCCATGTCCTGCCGTATCTCATCTTGTATCCAGACTACAGGTCCAGCTGTAACATCTGTGGTAAATGTACTGCAGGATACCATACAGAACCTGTATACCTCCATGTCCTGCCGTATCTCATCTTGTATCCAGGCTACAGGCCCAGCTGTAACATCTGTGGTAAATGTACTGCAGGATACCATACAGAACCTGTATACCTCCATGTCCTGCCGTATCTCATCTTGTATCCAGACTACAGGCCCAGCTGTAACATCTGTGGTAAATGTACTGCAGGATACCATACAGAACCTGTATACCTCCATGTCCTGCCGTATCTCATCTTGTATCCAGGCTACAGGACCAGCTGTAACATCAGTGGTAATTGTACTGCAGGATACCATACAGAACCTGTATACCTCCATGTCCTGCCGTATCTCATCTTGTATCCAGACTACAGGCCCAGCTGTAACATCTGTGGTAAATGTACTGCAGGATACCATACAGAACCTGTATACCTCCATGTCCTGCCGTATCTCATCTTGTATCCAGGCTACAGGCCCGGCTGTAACATCTGTGGTAAATGTACTGCAGGATACCATACAGAACCTGTATACCTCCATGTCCTGCCGTATCTCATCTTGTATCCAGACTACAGGCCCAGCTGTAACATCTGTGGTAAATGTACTGCAGATACCATACGGAACCTGTATACCTCCATGTCCTGCCGTATCTCATCTTGTATCCAGACTACAGGCCCAGCTGTAACACCTGTGGTAAATGTACTGCAGGATACCATACAGAGCCTGTATACCTCCATGTCCTGCTGTATCTCATCTTGTATCCAGGCTACAGGCCCAGCTGTAACATCTGTGGTAAATGTACTGCAGGATACCATACAGAACCTGTACACCTCCATGTCCTGCCGTATCTCATCTTGTATCCAGACTACAGGCCCAGCTGTAACATCTGTGGTAAATGTACTGCAGGATACCATACAGAGCCTGTATACCTCCATGTCCTGCTGTATCTCATCTTGTATCCAGGCTACAGGCCCAGCTGTAACATCTGTGGTAAATGTACTGCAGGATACCATACAGAACCTGTGTACCTCCATGTCCTGCCGTATCTCATCTTGTATCCAGACTACAGGCCCAGCTGTAACATCTGTGGTAAATGTACTGCAGGATACCATACAGAACCTGTATACCTCCATGCTCTGCCGTATCTCATCTTGTATCCAGACTACAGGCCCGGCTGTAACATCTGTGGTAAATGTACTGCAGGATACCATACAGAGCCTGTATACCTCCATGTCCTGCCGTATCTCATCTTGTATCCAGATTACAGGCCCAGCTGTAACATCTGTGGTAAATGTACTGCAGGATACCATACAGAGCCTGTATACCTCCATGTCCTGCCGTATCTCATCTTGTATCCAGGCTACAGGCCCAGCTGTAACATCTGTGGTAAATGTACTGCAGGATACCATACAGAACCTGTATACCGCCATGTCCTGCCATATCTCATCTTGTATCCAGGCTACAGGCCCAGCTGTAACATCTGTGGTAAATGTACTGCAGGATACCATACAGAACCTGTATACCTCCATGTCCTGCCGTATCTCATCTTGTATCCAGACTACAGGTCCGGCTGTAACATCTGTGGTAAATGTACTGGAGGATACCATACAGAACCTGTATACCTCCATGTCCTGCCGTATCTCATCTTGTATCCAGACTACAGGCCCAGCTGTAACATCTGTGGTAAATGTACTGCAGGATACCATACAGAGCCTGTATACCTCCATGTCCTGCTGTATCTCATCCTGTATCCAGACTACAGGCCCAGCTGTAACATCTGTGGTAAATGTACTGCAGGATACCATACAGAACCTGTATACCTCCATGTCCTGCCGTATCTCATCTTGTATCCAGACTACAGGTCCAGCTGTAACATCTGTGGTAAATGTACTGCAGGATACCATACAGAACCTGTATACCTCCATGTCCTGCCGTATCTCATCTTGTATCCAGACTACAGGCCCGGCTGTAACATCTGTGGTAAATGTACTGCAGGATACCATACAGAGCCTGTATACCTCCATGTCCTGCCGTATCTCATCTTGTATCCAGACTACAGGCCCAGCTGTAACATCTGTGGTAAATGTACTGCAGGATACCATACAGAACCTGTATACCTCCATGTCCTGCCGTATCTCATCTTGTGTCCAGGCTACAGGCCCAGCTGTAACATCTGTGGTAAATGTACTGCAGGATACCATACAGAACCTGTATACCTCCATGTCCTGCCGTATCTCATCTTGTATCCAGACTACAGGCCCGGCTGTAACATCTGTGGTAAATGTACTGCAGGATACCATACAGAACCTGTATACCTCCATGTCCTGCCGTATCTCATCTTGTATCCAGACTACAGGCCCAGCTGTAACATCTGTGGTAAATGTACTGCAGGATACCATACAGAGCCTGTATACCTCCATGTCCTGCCGTATCTCATCTTGTATCCAGACTACAGGCCCAGCTGTAACATCTGTGGTAAATGTACTGCAGGATACCATACAGAACCTGTATACCTCCATGTCCTGCCGTATCTCATCTTGTGTCCAGACTACAGGCCCGGCTGTAACATCTGTGGTAAATGTACTGCAGGATACCATACAGAACCTGTATACCTCCATGTCCTTCCGTATCTCATCTTGTGTCCAGGCTAGAGGCGCCAACAGGATCCTTGAGCCTGCACCTAATTGTCCTGTTTTCCCCATTAACCTTCTGTTATGTAATATTGTCGTCACTTCCATAGATCATTATTACATCACACTGAGAGAGCTTCACCAGGATAATAACACATCATGGGGCTGGATTGTTACAGCGTTGGTATTATACCGCCAAACTGTGCAAGTAATACTATACAGTACTAATATAACATGTCTGTACAGTGCCATTAGATATCAGCCACTCACTACCATGCAATGCCTAGTGTGAAGGGATTTATAACAAAGTCTATGGTGGGCTAGGACAATGAATACTTTAGTGGTCAGGTCCCGGGTGGTTGAGGACCATGATGGTGTACATGTTCTACTCGCAGGTCGCTCCTGTAGTTAGTCTTTTTTTTTTTTTTTTTTTAACTTGAATTTTATTAAGCATTTTCCATAAAGTACAAAGTTTAACGCAATGTAATATAAGGCATAGTACATCACAGAGTGGTAAAGGGAGGGAGGCAAGGTGTAATGGAAAAAGGATTGAGGTGTAGCAGATGGAGATGAGGTGGGAAGGACAGAGGACTATGTCGGAGTGTGGGAAGGGAGTAGGATGGGACGGATTGGAGGGACATAGGTCAAAAAACCAATATATAATTAACATATAAAAATAGAAATCCGTTAACAGTAATCCAGTAGGAAATCCAGTCAACTCTCAAGATATTAAACCAGTAAATACAGTTCCAATAGACAGTAGCCAAAACATCAATATATCAGAAAGAAACAATGAGCAGAACCTCGTGGCCTCAGTGAGATATCCCGACCAAGTTATCCACTTACTCCGCAGTCTTTTAAAAGTATTGGTGTTAGACAGTCTACACGATATCAAATGTTGCATAAAATGTAACTGCTGAGGTTATCTCAGAAATTAGGGGAGGTCGGGACTTTTCCATAATTGGGCTATCTTGGATTTGGTGACCATTAGCACGTGAAAAATGAGACATTGGTCATCAATGGGCAGTGAATCGATATCCAACAACCGCGAAGCCACATGCGAACCCCAGGGGAACAGATACTGAATTATGGTGCATAACAGCTGGTAGATTTGGTTCCAAAATTGTGTAAGACGGGGGGCAAGACCACCATATATGTAGGAGGGAGCCAATTGCTGAGCCGCATCTCCAACAAGTTTCAGAAACAGTGGCAAAGATACGAGCTAGTCTAGTCGGGGTGTAGTACCATCTATACAACAATTTTCTAGATGACTCTAAATGGTCGATACAATGAGACACCTTCGAAGGTAAGGAAAACACTTCAGCCCATTGAGCATCGGTAAATGTCTGATTGATACCCGATTCCCATTTGGACCAAAAACCAAGTGGTATTGGGGGAGCGTGATCTCTTATAGCTTTATATGCATAAGAAATTCCTTTAGTCGTTCTAGCGGGGCTACAAAAATATAAAGGCAAATGGGGATCTGGGGGATCACTGGAGCAAACAACTCCATTAAGGAGGCGGCGTATTTGTAAATATTTATAAAAGTCATGTTTAGAGATTCGGTATTGGTCACAGATATATGAAAGAGAGTGCAGAACATCATTCTGAAACAAGTGACCTAAGTCTGATAAACCACCTGCAATCCATTTCATGATATCCAAATCCATGATAGAGGACGGGAGAGTTACTAACGGGGCTGAAGCGAGGTTGGGCTGGAGAATATTGAGACCAGTGTGACAGCTTCCATACATCTACTGCTGCCTGCATAGTGGGTAGGGTAACTGTAATGGTGGGCGATGGGAATCCAAAGTGCCACAGCAGTAATGTTAATCCCGAGGAGTATCTCAATGTCCACCCAGTGTTTCCCCCCAGACATATGCCACCAAGCTTTTAGTTGATCCAGAATGGACATGTAGTCATAGTGCAACAGGTTGGGACAATCTAATCCTCCTTTGGATTTGGGGAGGAACAATACTGAAGACGGGATCCTTTCTATGTCCCCATATAAACCGCATCAAAAGTCGCTGAAGGGACATAATAATATGTTTGGCAGTTCTAATGGGGAGGTTCCCAAAGTAATATAATATTTTTGGGACTAGGAACATTTTTGTTGCTGATAGCCTACCCAGCCAGGAGATGTGGACCTTGGAGTAGGAACTAATGTCCTTCCGGATGGTCAGTAAAAGCTTCGAGTAGTTAGTCCTACATAATTGTGAAGGGGGGTAAATCAACTATATGTCCAGCAAGGGAATAGCACCAGATGGCCAAGGAAAGGGAGAAGCCTGCTGAAGAAGCTGTTGTACACGGAGGGGGGGGGGATGGCCATGTTTAGTATCAGGGATTTAGAAGTGTTCACCTTATAGTAACTGACAGTATGAAAGTCATTGATAAGGGTCATCACAGTAGTCAGTGACCGATCAGGTTTCAATAATGACATGATAATGTCATCCGCAAATAGCCCTATACGATGCTCAATTGCAGGCACCTCACTGCCCCAGAGGTGAGAAGAAGACCTAATACTTTGGGCGAAAGGTTCCATGCAGGGGCGTAACTACCGGGGTAGCAGTGGTAGCGACTGTCACAGGGCCCGGAACATTACGGGGCCCGGAGCCCTGTGGCAGTCGCTACCGCGAACCCCACAATCACTGCTATCGTTATACTCCGGGGTCTTTTGAGACCCCGGAGTATAACGATCGGGGGCCCAGGGGAGGTGAGCGAACATAAAAAACACTGTAACTCACCTCTCCGCAGGCTTCGGGCCTGTTTGGTGACGTCCCAGACGTCAGCCAACGTTGCCGGCCTGGATCGCGCGAGATCCGACAAGATGGCCGAAGTAGCACACGGGAGTACAGCGGAGCGAGGAAGAGGTAAGTTGCAGTGTTTTCCATGTTTCTCTCCTCCCCTGGGTCTCCGATCATTATACTCTGGGGTCTGAAAAGACCCCAGAGTATAATAATCGTTCATGGGTGGTCCACAATGGGGCATAATACTGTGTGCAAGGGCCACTATGGGGCAAACTACTGTGTGCAGGGGCTACTATGGGGCAAACTACTGTGTGCAGGGGCCACTATGGGGCAAACTACTGTGTGCAGGGGCTACTATGGGGCAAACTACTGTGTGCAGGGGCCACTATGGGGCAAACTACTGTGTGCAGGGGCTACTATGGGGCAAACTACTGTGTGCAGGGGCCACTATGGGGCAAACTACTGTGTGTCGGGGCCACTATGGGGCAAACTACTGTGTGCTGGGGCCACTATGGGGCAAACTACTGTGTGCAGGGGCCACTATGGGGCATAATATTGTGTGCAGGGGCCACTATGCTGCATAATACCGTGTCCAGGGGCCACTATGGGGCATAATACCGTGTGCAGGGGCCACTATGGGACATAATACCGTGTGCAGGGGCCACTATGGGGCATAATAGTGTGCGCAGGAATGCGGTTTGTGTGTGGGGGGGTTGGGGGCGGCGGTTTGGGGGGGGTTGGGCGGCGGCTTGGGGGGGGTTGGGGGCGGCGGCTTTGGGGGGGGCCCCATGTCAAATGTTTGCCTTGGGGCCCAGCCATTCCTAGTTACGCCACTGGTTCCATGGTCAGTGCAAAAATCAGAGAGGGCATCGCTGTCGGGCTCCGTTAGTAATACAGAAGGGGTTCGATAGAATAGACTTTAGCTGAGGGAACAGTATACAGTGCCATCATAGCATCCTGAATAAAGGGGGGGAAACCACATTTTTGCAACATCGCTTGTAAATATCCCCAGTGAACCCGGTCGAACGCCTTCTCCGCATCCAATAGCTTTAAAGAAATAAAAAAGACAACGCTGAGCGGCACATAGCGTGACACTGTTGGATATATTAGTAGCACGTGCTCTATTGCATGACACGTGAAAGTGAAACAGGTGCGATAAACACTCAACTATTGTCAAATTACAGCAGTGAAGGCCGAGCATCAATAAATGACAGGCAGAGACGTCACAACAGCATGTGGATAATAATGTGAGGCGGTCGCCTCAGGCGGCACTGTCCGTCACTGTCTGGGGGGCGGCATTTTTTACATTCTATTTACCAGGACAGGCCGCTTAAAAATAAAAAAAACAGAGCTGAGCGGGGCCTGTCCTGGGCTGGTTTACGAGATCTCCGCATCTCAGCGCAGGCGGCGATACAATGACGTCATCGCACCTCCTACGCTGAGATGCGGACGCGGGTGAAGAGGAGGCGGCGGTTCCATCAAGGCATCGCAGGTAGGTTTGGATAACTTTTTATACATATATAAATAGGCCGTAACCTGCCGGAGTATCCCCAGCCCATAACGGCCTATTTATTTACCTACCTCGCGTCTGCTGTGGCCGCTGTGAGCAGCCGCGGGCATCGGTAAGTGAGGCCATGGGCCTCAAATACTACTAAGACCCCGGAGTATAATAATCGGAGACCCAGGGGAGGTGATAAACATAAAAACCATTGTTACTCACCTCTCCGGCGATCCGATGTTGCTCCCAGCCGGCTTCGGCCTTCTTTGGTGATGTCCCAGGCGTCACGTGAGCCAGGCCGACGTCATTATGTTGCGACTCCAGTCTGTGCGACATTGAAGAGGTCCGAAAGCAGGGAGCACAGCGGAGCCTAGGTAAGTAACACTGGTTTTTATGTTTGTCACAGCCTGGGTCTCCGATCATTATACTCTGGGGTCTTTTAGACACCAGAGTTAATAGTTCATGGGTGGGTTACTATGTAGCATAATACTGTGTGCTTGTGTCACTATGGAGCATAATACCGTGTGCAGGGGCAACTATGGAGCATAATACCATGTGCAGGGGCCACTGCGGGGCATAATACCGTGTACAGGGGCCACTATGGAGCATAATACCATGTGCAGAGGCCACTGCGGGGCATAATACTGTGTGCAGGGGCCGCTGAAGGGCATAGTACCGTGTGCAGGGGCCACTATGGAGCATAATACTGTGTGCTTGTGTCACTATGGAGCATAATACCGTGTGCAGGGGCAACTATGGAGCATAATACCATGTGCAGGGGCCACTGCGGGGCATAATACCGTGTACAGGGGCCACTATGGAGCATAATACCGTGTGCAGAGGCCACTGCGGGGCATAATACTGTGTGCAGGGGCCGCTGAAGGGCATAGTACCGTGTGCAGGGGCCACTATGGAGCATAATACTGTGTGCTTGTGTCACTATGGAGCATAATACCGTGTGCAGGGGCAACTATGGAGCATAATACCGTGTGCAGAGGTCGCTGCGGGGCATAATACCGTGTGCAGGGGTCACTGTGGGCTATAATACCGTGTAATACTGTATTAAAAAAAAAAAAAGACATGTACAGGACGAGGCTGTAGTTACATGACATGGCTGCTATGAGATGAATGACACTATGTAAACAGAGAAGGGGTCACGGCACTTACACAGGTACCACGGCTCATTCAAACAGCTGATCAGTGGGGGTCCTGGGTTTTTGAGCCCCACTGATTAGTTTATTAATGACCTGGAAAAACTTTTAATTTGTTAACACCTGGGGTATTATTAATAAGGGGCACTATTTATACAGGGCACACGCGGACATTATTAATAAGGGGCACTATTTATACAGGGTACACGCGGACATTATTAATAAGGGGCACTATTTATACAGGGTACACACGGACATAATAAGGGGCACTATTTATACAGGGCACACACGGACATTATTAATAAGGGGCACTATTTATACAGGGTACACGCGGACATTATTAATAAGGGGCACTATTTATACAGGGCACACACGGACATTATTAATAAGGGGCACTATTTATACAGGGCACACGCGGACATTATTAATAAGGGGCACTATTTATACAGGGTACACGCGGACATTATTAATAAGGGGCACTATTTATACAGGGCACACACGGACATTATTAATAAGGGGCACTATTTATACAGGGTACACGGACATTATTAATAAGGGGCACTATTTATACAGGGTACACACGGACATTATTAATAAGGGGCACTATTTATACAGGGCACACACGGACATTATTAATAAGGGGCACTATTTATACAGGGTACACCTGGGGCATTATTAATAAGGGGCACTATTTATACAGGGCACACACGGACATTATTAATAAGGGGCACTATTTATACAGGAGTACACACGGACATTATTAATAAGGGACACACTATTTATATAGGTCCTGAGCTCAGCACAGACACAACTTTCCATCAGCCAGGAAAACATCCTTCTTTCTCAGGGATCCTGCAGTGGGGAGTAAAAGGAGTGGGGCTACTTGGTGTGGCTGGACACTGGCCTTAACTGAGAGGAAAACTTAGATTCTTTCTTTCTCATCTATGAACCAAAGACTAGTATTATTCACTGTTTATTCCTTTTTTATTTTTAAAGCTGTTTGCATTGTGTCATCTGTTATCTCTCTCTACCTATATATATATATATATATATATATATATATATATATATATTAGCACTAGACCGTCTGGTAATAAAGTGTTAACTTCAAGGCTACTTTGTGTATGTCTATGAACCCATTATCTTTTTTTGAAGTATATATATTGCTGAGTTTCTGCTGGACCTGATCAGCAGTGGTGGTAGCGGCGGTGAGCGTGTATTAGGGGTGTGACTTGTGCTCAATTTGTAGCCTGAGTGAAGGAGTGAATGCAAGATTGAGTGAGCAGAGTT